>VJMH01001504.1:0-187420 GCA_009835185.1 Aphanomyces stellatus
ATCAAGACAGCGTCGTCGTCGGCGTGCGAGACCATGATGTTTCCGTACTGAAGATCGTTGTGGCAAAACACGATGGGCGATTCGACTGTCGCGAGGAGCGTTTCGAGGTCGTCAATGTCCTTGGCCATGGCGTCAATGTCGAATTGGCGCTCGTACGTGGCGTAGGCGGCGCGGGCGTCCTTGAGAAGCTTGCGGATGTTGCCAATGATGCGGGGCTTGCGGTCAATGTCGACCTGGGTTGTGTGGAAGATGGCCATTTTGGCCGCGACCTTGGCGGCGAACTCGGGAATGCGAATGTCGGCGGCGGTGGCCGTGCGGCCTTCAATCATGTGTTCGAAGCGCCCGTTGTGGAATTCACCGACCAACGCGATGCCCAAGTTCAAGAGCGAGAGTTCCTTAAAGACGAGGATTTCTTCTTGGCGGGAAAAAAACGCCTCCGTGCCGGCCCCGTACAAGCGGAGAAGGACCTTGTCTTCGGGCGCCGATTTCTTGTGGCACGTGAAGATGACGTTCGTCATGGCGCCAGTCAGGTGCGTCAAGACGAGCTCGTCGGCGTTGATGTCTTCGTAGCCCGCGACCGTGGCGCGGAGGGCAATGCAGACGTCGTCGACCACACGTTGCATCTCGTTCGGGTCGGGGTTCTCGGCATCAAGCGTGGGCACGTGCACCAAGATGGGCGAGGCGTCAGCGACGGTGGCAGTCACCGTAACGGGGACTGTAGTGGTTGTGGCGGCGGAGGGGGTCGTGTTGGCGTTGCCCATGATGTGTGATCGCCGCGAGAAATTGAAAAATGAGTCAAATGGGGCGGAGGAGCTGGGCTGTTGACGTGGAGAGAGGACGGGGAAGAGCCAGCTGGGAACTTGGCCGACCAATCAAAGGCCTTGCAAGAGGAGGAATGAGCACGACGACCAATGCATCGATAAATTAATACAAATAGGAAGATAAACATGTTCACGACGACTAAACGACCATGAATGACGCTAGAATCCCATTCTGGAATCCAAGATATGGATTGTTTATATAGATAGTAAGAATATCGTGTCGTCCGTCCCATCACTGTTGACATTCAACTTTTGAACGAGTTCCAGTTGCCAGGTGGTGTCGCCCTTCCGCTTGTCCAAGGAAAACCTGCTGGCGGCGTCGACGTGGGAGAGGTGAGGATTGCATCAAGGGGTGATGTGCAGCAGACTCACTGCGTTGGTCATGCCGATGATCGAATACGAGGACGCATCGATGAAGCATGCGCCCACGACGTGAGTGGTCTGTCCATCGAGTGGTCCACGTTTCTCAGACGAGCCTGTCATGATTTCAATTCTCTGCTGGACTTTATGGGCTGAGATTTCGGCTCGTTGGATGTGGGTTTTGCAATAGGATCGTTGTGACACAGGTCAATGTGCAATTCATGGTTGCTGCTTTTTGACAAGGCTCATTACACCGCAGCTCAAGCCTGAGAGGAGCCTCTCACAAACTGCGGACAGTGTCCAAGCTGCTGCATTCAGAGTGATAAAAAGCAGCAAATGACACGCGAGCTTGGCAACAGACGTCGTGTGTGGTGGCTGAAATGGTCCTGCTGGGGATGCATCTGCTACGACCACTGCCGTGTGTATCATCGCCTGATCCTATCCATTGGGCCTCTGTGGGGCGTAATTACCTTACTTGAATACATTCCCACTTGTTTCGAAATCGGTGTCGATGTGATCGTCCGAGCGATGGAGCTCACTTTGTAGGGAGGTAGCAGCATGCCATACTTGCCAACCCTCTTGACACTCTATTCATTTATCATATTGGCTCCGTGACCACGGGAACTACGCAGTTCTATGTGCCTCCAGCGCCACGAACGTGTGCCTTCTCTTGGCCCGAACAACAACCCAACGACAGTCAATGTCTGATTTAGGGTATTTCTGATATTCAAGCTGGCATTGGTGATGTGGCAGCGCCGGCGGTCTGTTTTGCAATCCTTGTCAACCAGTCAAGCCAACGCACTTGATTGTTCGAGTGTGCCACACAGCCGTCCCACCGCCCGAGTGATGGGAGGCCAAAGGCAGGAAACGACCACAGAAGCTCCTCCTGCAGCCCCGCCATCAAATGCTTTGCCTCATGCCGAATGTCCAATGATGGCGCCATCTCTATCATGCCACCGCCGCGCTCACACGTCCATGGTGATGTCCACAATCACGATGCGGCGGTGCAAAACCACACAGCCACCGTCAAGGCCATGACGTCATCCTTGGATTGAGATCCCAATGTGAAGGTTCGAATGCCATCATGCTGGAACCAAGTGCAATTTGAGCCGTCATTCAGAAGAGGGCGCCGTCCGTCATCCGCAGCGCCGCCATGATTGTGTCGTTGGTGGGAGAGCGCAATTTCCGTTGGTTGGTGCGCTATTTTCAAGCTCTCTGATTGGCCACGAGTTATCTCGGGCGTTTTGATTGGTTTATCAGTAACCTTCTCCAGCACGTTTCATTCTCTCGATTCGAATGTTTCGACGGTCCCTTTCGCTCTTCCTTCAACATCCCCCTCGTCGTTCGATTTCCATGTCCCGCGCCGCCCTCTCCCTCAACGCCGCACCGTTCCTCAACCCGAAAAGCCCCGAAGACGAAAAGCTCCAGTTCCGCGCGGATGTCGCGGCAGCCATGTCGTGCGTCTCACCCGAATGGTCGAACGTCTCGCCGTCCGATGTTGTGTTGACCCATCTCAGTGGTGGGCAGTCGAGGATGAACTTGATCTCTCAAGGGTGACGTGTAGGCGCGATGACCAATATCATCTTTACGTGCGAGAAGCCATCGGCGCCGCTCCAAAAGGTCCTCCTCCGCGTGTATGGCCACGGCACAGAAGCTTTCTTTTCCCGCCGCGAGGAAATCCGCGTCTTCCAAGAACTCTCGCAGCTCGACTTGGGCGTGAACTTGCTGGGTGAATTTGAAAATGGCCGCTTCGAGAGCATGATCGAAGGCCGCACGGCCACCGCCGCCGATATTCGCAACCCCGATTTCTCGGCCAAGGTCGCGTCCAAAATGGCCATCTTCCACACAACCCAGGTCGACATTGACCGCAAGCCCCGCATCATTGGCAACATCCGCAAGCTTCTCAAGGACGCCCGCGCCGCCTACGCCACGTACGAGCGCCAATTCGACATTGACGCCATGGCCAAGGACATTGACGACCTCGAAACGCTCCTCGCGACAGTCGAATCGCCCATCGTGTTTTGCCACAACGATCTTCAGTACGGAAACATCATGGTCTCGCACGCCGACGACGACGCTGTCTTGATTGACTTTGAGTACAGCCACTACAACCCGCGCGGCTACGACCTCGGCAACCACTTTAGCGAGTGGTGCTACAACTATCACGGCGACGCGCCGCACGTGGGCGACTTTGCCAAGTACCCGACGGTGGCCGAGCAGCGCCATTTCTGTGCGACGTACTTGGGCAAGGACGCCGACGCCGCCGCGGTCGAAGCGCTCCGCCACGAAGCCAACGTGTATGCGAACGCAACACATTTGTTTTGGGCGCTCTGGGGCTTCATCCAAGAGACCCAATCGACCATTGACTTTGACTACTTTGGCTATGCCGAGTGCCGCTGGAACGCCTTCAAGACCAAGGTGTCGCTCCACGCCGACCAACCTTGATCTTCCTGCTTTGCTTTTGACTGTTTTCTGACCCTCCAACGCGTAAGTGCGGCTTTGGACTTAAGTGGAGTCGTCTCTTTTCACCTTCGTGGTGCTGCCCCCAGTGGCCAACTCCTACTCTTCCTTGCGTATCTCCTTTAGACTCTTTATTGAATTCAACGACTCTAATGCTTTGATATGTTTCTTGAACAGCCCCACCTATGATAGACTGTTCAATCGATGGTCATTTTCAGTGTATTCGCGTCAAGGATTGGCTCGACGAGGCAACTACTTGTTCAACAACCGACGCTTGCCTTGTTGTCGCAGAGACATCAATGCATGATTCGAAGCAACGAACCTGCAGAAAACACAACCAAGTGTACTGCGTTATTTCCTTGCATGTTGTTATTCGCATCCATCAATGTGTATTTAGCCCACCTTGGGCCGCGCCCGTGCTTTCCCCTGGGATTCACAACTTTTTCTTTGATTTAATTACGACTTGATTGATTACAGCGGCTTGACCCCCTCGCTTTCGTTGACCAGTTCGAGTTCCATCTCGCGGATCGCGCGCTTCTGTGCCTTGGTTTGGAGGTTGAAGAGCAACCCCGTGCAGCTCACGGTTTCGTTCTTGAGTTCCCGGACGCCCATCTCCTTCTTGGAACTCACGAGATGCAAGATCGGGTGCATGCGCATGTAGCGCTGGATGAACGTTTCCGCGGACGCGATTGTCTTTTCGAGTGCGCTCGGGGTCAACGTGTCCACCTTGGTGAAGACGACTTGGAAGTCCGCGTCCAAGTCTTCGAGGAGATCCATGAACTCAGTGTCGACTGCCGTGATGCCGCGGCGACTGTCGATCAAGAGGAAGACTACACGCAGGTGATGAGAGAGAGAGAGGGTGAGACCAAACATGTACTTCGCTTCAAGTTTTCTTGGGAGCGATGCTTGACATATCGACCGACGAGGCGATGAAAGTCGTCGACCATGGTCTTGGGCGCATTCGCAAACCCATAACCTAGGCGCATGCGATCAAGGGAGAATGTGTTGCAGCCTACCTGGCATGTCCACCAGCACGAGGTCCGGCCGCGACCCAACTTTGCCCCCCACGGAGATGAAATGCAACTGCTGTGTTCGTCCAGGTGTCTTGGACGCTTTCATGATCGTCGACGACGTGAGCGCGTTGATCAAGGACGACTTGCCGACATTCGAGCGCCCGGCGAACGCAATTTCGGGGCCATCCCAGTCGGGCAAATCTTTCTTCTCGCTGCTGCTTAAACTTGCCATGCGCTGGGACTCGACGCCGCTGAAAATCTTCTTCACGTAAGCTTCCTCATGGGGCTTGATTGGAGGCGGGATCGCAACGTGTTTGATCAGCGACCGCAGTGCCTGGAACGTGGTCCGCTTTGCCATCGCGCGTATTTTTTATTGTTGGTCAGATTGGAAGTCGAACTTCGAAGTTCAAGCTCGCAGAATTATTTTCGAGGTGCTACAATGCCTACAAAAACTGGGATAATATAATAAATGGGCCCAGCACTCAATACCCGTTATGGAAACCCTGTCGGGTATTTACTCGACGATAGAGTGGGGCAATACCTGTCGGGTTTTTTAGAATCGGGTAAAAGGATGGGTCTGAATTTTGCGAGCAAAAAATTGTCCGCAGAAATTGACTTAGCCGATCGCAACTCGACCGCTCGTTGTGCCGTTGTTGGGGAAGATGGATTCAGATGGAGGGTCCGACTATGAATATGAATACGAAAGCGACTACGGTGGGTCCCAGCAGGACGACAACGAAGACGAAGTAGTCGACGAAACGGCCATCAAGATCGAGGTACGCGATGATAAAGGGGACTGCACGTGTTGTCGTCTTGAAGTTGGACCTGACGGACGACGGCTGTAGAACACGTTTTACGAGGCCGACGATTGCAAGAACTCGGACCCGACGCGCGCGTTGGGACTCTTCATGCAGGTGATCTCCCTCCAACAGGGCGACATCTCGGGCGGGAAGGACAAGGAGCATGTGAAGTTTCGGTTCATGTCGCTCGAAAACATCGTCAAGCTCTGTGCGACGCTCAACAAATCCGACTCGATGCTTCAACACTACGAGGAGATGCTCACGCTCCTCCCCCACGTCACGCGCAATGAATTCACCGACTCGGTCAATGGCATCCTCGATCTCGTGTCGTCGCTCACGAGCGCGCGCAGCATTGTCTCGCGCACGTACGAGATCACGCTGGACGCACTGAAGAGTGCCAACAACGACCGCCTCTGGTTCCAAACGAACATCAAGTTGGGGCGGCTGTACTTGGAGCTGGGCGAGTTTGTCCCGCTCAAGCGCGTGCTCAAGGAGCTGCACACGTCGTGCAAGACCCCCGATGGCCACGACGACATGACCAAAGCAACTTCTCTCTTGGACGTATATTGCTTGGAAATCCAGGTACGATCCCGTCATCTAGGCCATGAACAGACGACGAATTCCAACTAGCTCTGCACGGCGACCAACGACACGATCAAAATGAAGACGATTTACCCGAAAACGTTGGATTTGGACGCGGCCATCTCCGATCCGCGTACGATGGGGTAGGTCCACGCCTTATATTGTCTCGCCATGGTCTCATGTTGACCCCATAGCGTCATTCGAGAAGAAGGGGGCAAGATGTACATGGGCGAAGGGTTGTGGAACTTGGCGTACAATGAATTCTTTGAATCGTTTCGCAATTACCAGGTATCCCGAATGACGTTATTTGGTGTCACGACTGCGTGTAGGAAGCGGGCAATTCGCGGGCCAAGCAATGTCTCAAGTCGGATGTCGGTCCATGGGTCGAGTGTTGACGTTGGACGCTTGTAGATATGTAGTCTTGGCCAACATGCTTGCGAGTTCCGACATCAATCCGTTCGACTCGCGCGAAGCCAAAGTGTTTAAGGACGTGGACGAGATCAACGCCATGTTGCTCTTGCGGTCGGCCTACGACACGAACGACATTAACGCGTTTGAGAAAGTGCTCAAGAACCCGAAGAACCAAATCAGCAGCGACCCGCTCATGAAGCGGTAGGAGAGATGGTATGTATCCCATAATGTTTTCTCTGAGATAGGTATTTGGACCCGCTCTTGCGCAACATTCGATGCCACGTGCTGGTGAAATTGGTTGCGCCATACAAATCGATCAAGATTGCAAGCATTGCCCGGGTAGGGCGAGAAGGTGCAGCGACCACGAGACGATATGTGTGTAGGACATGAACATTGGAGACAAGGAAGTCGAGGCGTTGGCCGCCGCCCTGATCAACGACGGGCGTCTCCACAGCAAGATTGACCAACACCAAGGCTTCCTCGTGAGCTTTTCCAAGTAGAGACTTTGATTGCATGGTTTTTCTCTCAAATGCATGTGTAGGACGCGAGACGTGTCGACCAAGACCCTCGACGCCATCTCCAAGTGGACCGACGCCCTCGGCAAACTGAATGAAACGATGGGCGCACGCCCTTTGGTCAAATAATCATCCAACGAGCGCCGTCGTGTATTTTCCTCGAGGTGTGTTTACGCCTTGTGATTGCGCGTGGCCACGAGCGCCAACGCCGACGCGAGGTCGCCGGCCACGTTGAACTCGGCAATCGCATCGGCTTCTTGGACCGGCGCGGCCTCGGTCAAAAAGAGCGCATTCACTAGGGATTGTCGCATGTGACAAAGCGTCGTCATCGCGAACACGACGTATTCATACCTGGCAGCACACCAAGAGCCGCGCAAGTGTCGAGCCACGACACGTCGCCGCCGGTCGGGGACGAGGTCGCCGTGACTGCGTTGGCGACACCGTCAAACCTTGTCGACGTCACCGTTGATGCAGTGTGGATCAAAGGAATGACGGTGACGCCGGCGGCAGTGAGGGCCGCCGTTACGTCCGCGCGGTCGGCTGTCTGGGGAGATGCGTGAGAGGTTTAGGGCCAGGTCGTCCACGTACCACAAGCCGCGTGTCCACGAAGACATGCGTGATGGGGCAGTGGAGCAGTTGGACACGAATGGCAATCTACATGGAGGTTGTCACGGGATGGCGTGAGAGAGCGTACTGTCGGGGATTCAATGTCGCGTCGGCTTTGGACGAGGCGCAATTCGCCTGCATACGTAGCATCGTGAGGATGGTCGCACAACCCGACGACAGGGACGTACGATTGGCCGACTGGGCGTCGTTGGTTCGTTTCATGACTGCCTGGATCGTCGCGACGATGTTTTCCAGCACGTGTTTCAGGTTATACGGGTATTTCGTCAGCCACGCGAGGAGGAGCGCGGCAAAAAGGTCGCCTGTGCCCGAGTAGTAGGCCTGGAGGCGCGGGATCTCCATCTTATACTGGTTGGAGAGTCCGCTTTCGGCGTGGCGCTCGCTCGCGTACAGCCATAGCGTCGGTGCGTCTGGCGACGAGACAAAGCTGGAGACGACGACGATGCGCGGCCCCAGCGCATGGAGCTTCAGACTCGCGGCGATAAAGTCGGCGTCGCCCGTGAGGGGCATGCCCGAGAGAAGTTCGCATTCGAATTGGTTGGGCGTGATGATGTCGGCAAACGGAAGGACTTCGTCGCGGTAAATGTCGACTAGAGTGAGACGACGAGTGGGAATCACGGATGGGACCGACGACGACGCACCGAGTTCCGGCGCGACGTAGAGCTTGTTGTCGTCGCCCATGACGGGGTCGCACACGTAGATTCTATTCACGTGAGGCGACATGGGAAGACCGAGACGTACAGAGAAGGGTTTTGGTCGCGGAGCTTGGCCAACGTGGTGGTGATCGCGCGGAGAAGCGAGGGGTTCCCGACGTACCCCGTCAAGAGATGTGAGTAGTGCAACAAGTCGTTCTCTTCGAGACCCGCGACAATGTCGAGCAACTGCTCGCCATCCATGCGCTGGCCGCGAAACTTTTTGTAGCCAGTGTGGTTGCTAAAGTGAACCTACGGCGCGAGGCAACGTCAAACGAGGACCGCCCAGGTTGTGACGCACCGTGTTGAGCACATCAACTTCGAGCCCAAGAAGCTGCATGGGGAAGACGGCACTTCGGTTGCCGACGTAGCCGTGCACGACATGCGACTGGATCGACAAGACGCGCGCAAAGTTGGTTTCTTCCGCCATCCAGTTCTCTGGAATGCTTGATGCTGCTTTCCCTTTGATGAGGTCGATCAGGATTGTTCTACTTTTCGTCAAAATCTTTGGTGTTGTTGAAGGAAACCTGAAATTTTCCGCCCTTGTTGGTTCAAAATTGGGAATATTTTGAACGAAAATCAGCGTCAACATGGAGTTGCAGGGCCTCTGATTGGCCTGTGTCTAATGTTACCACCAATCCTATCGAGTCTCCGGATTTTATCCGGACATTGATGCCTCGAAAATATAACTTTTCACAATATAGTGTATCACCTGCAGAAGGATATTAATTTGTAGGGACCTCTTACCTATGGTGGGGAAGACTGGGCCACCACCACAAACGCCAAGTCAGTTGAGAAAGAAGACATGTTGGGACGTGTGACTCAAGTTACCCGCGCTATCAAGCCCGCCGCCGGCCAAACCCGCGGCATGGCCTCGCACGGCCACGGCCCTCCTCCTACCTACACGGGTATTGAAGCCAAGATCCGCGCCCATCTCCCCGAAAACCACCACGTACGTCGTCGACGCGCGCGCTCCGTCGATCTATCTTCGGCGTCTCATCGTGAACCTGCATAGATCGTCATGGCGACCCTTGGTTTCTACACCGTCCTCTCGGCGCCTTTGTGGTTCCCCGGCGGCAAGAAGGAAAAGAAGGAAGAAGCCGTTGTTGCCTCGACCGACTCGTCCACGGACATTCCCTCGATCGCCGACGACAGCTTTGACGCTTGGTCCAAGATCCCGGGCAACATTGCCAAGTGGGAAAAGAGCTTGGAAACGGCCGGCAACTAAGTCTTTATAGTCTTGTTGTATAAATCCACGCAACACTTAGTGTATGTTGTCTCTGCCGCGGCAGCGATCCGACGCGCGAGTCCACACAAACAACCTCCATTACAGGTCGCCAATGCTACCGAACTCCTCGTACCCGTCGCTTCGCAGGCGCTGGCAGTACATGGGCTCGTAGTGGTCGCCGCCGCGGTCCCCGCCCGTCATGCGCATGAGGAGGAACCACGGCGAGAGGCCCTTGGTCGGGAGTTTCTTGGAGAGCGAGAGCGACTGCCCGAGCGACGACGGCGTCTTGTGCGGCCGGTGCGGCAAGAAGAACATCTGGCCGCCGCCGACGAGGACGACAAAGATGTCACGCTGGTACGCGGTCGCGAGCGCCTCGAGCGTAAAGTCGTCGCCCCACGCGACGCGGCGGCCGTCGGGGTCGTTGTCGATGCCAACGAGCCCATGGCGCGAGTACATCATCGAGACGAGGAAGTGCGTGTTCGAGTCGAAGTCGCTGCCGACGCACATGTATTTGCAGTACGTTTCGGCGTTCAGGACGGGCTGCGCGTGCTCGGCATAGACCATTTCCGCGGCCTTGAGCCACGAGTACCCGCGGTCCTGGAGCTCAAAGATGCGCGCGACGAGCCAATCCTTTTCGCTCTTGAGCGCGACAAAGCGACGCGCCTGGGTCGGCGACACGCCCCAGCCGCCGCGCAAGTCGGGGTAGTAGAGGTTGCGGATGGCATTGTCAATCTTGGCCTTGGCCTCGGCAGGACACGACATGTAATGGGCATGGAAATGTTTGGCCGCTTCGAGCCGCAGCCGCGACGGCGACAGGTGCTCCACGCCTTCCGTGTGCAGCGTGAGTTGTTCCATCGAGAGGAAGAGACAGTCGCCAAATGGGAGGACCGGCGCGAGGTACTTGACGCTGTATGCCGTGTCGTGGGGTTCGTACGCCACGCCAAGTTCTTCCAACTGCCGCAACGCCTTCCGACTCTGCGCGTCCACGGCGGGGCAGCGCGACCAGCCCATGCCCGGGGATTTCTTTGGATGGGACACGAGAAAGTCGTCGTCTTCCTTGACAAACTGGACGTGCGAGTCGGTCCGCGGCGTTACGAGCATCATGGAATCGTCGAGGCCACCGGCAAACCCGCTGTACTTGGAAAACTGGAGCATGCGCGAGTCGATGAACGCCTGCGCGTTGTTGATGATCTCGTTGAAGTCGTCGAGTTTCTTGATCTCTGTCGACGACCCCAAGCTCGGGAGGTACGGGATGCTCTCGTCGAGCGCCGGGATGTCCTCGATCACGGGCGCGGGCACAACCACCTTCTTCACGTTGTACGAGCCCGAGGACGCATTTTTGTCTGGCGTTTGGACGGGGACTGGGATATTGTCTCGACCCACAATGACATAGTCGTCGTCAAAGGACGTGGAGGACGGCCGCGGCTTGTTTGGTGCCGAGACGGCGGAGGCAGCAGCGGCGGCGGCAGCGGTGCTCATCGAGAGAAGCTTTGTCGATCCGCACTGGACAAATAGTGCCGATCAATCTATTTTAATTCCGACAAAGAAGCAAGAATGTATGTGGTATTCGACGCTTCGAATAAAAATGCACGAGGCGACGACTGTTCGGCGCGTGACAAGGAATAAAAATGAACCCGTAAAATATCGAAGACGTATTATAAATAGTAGATGCTTGCATGCGATTGGTCCACCAGGAACCAATCACAGACGAGGTTCAGCCAGGAGCCCACAGAATCCCGAGACGTCGTCGCAAGTTCCACGCGACGATGTGGACATGGACAGACCGAGCGGCCAGAGTCGCAAGCTTCTCCTTGGCCCTGCGGCGCGTTGCTACATGGAAGGAATGTATCCGCGGTCGTTGGGAGGATTTGAGCTGTGCGGCACAGAGTTCATGTCTTGCCACGACAATGAGGCTCAAGTTCAGTTTATTTGATGGGCAATTGAACGACTCCAAGGCAGCGAGTGCGCAGGCACACGGCTCCTCGCTTGATGTACATGGACGACTGGTGGTCGACTCCCAAACACCTTTCATTGTTGCGGCGTCGACCACCAGTCGTCCATGTGCAACAATCTATCTTGACAACTGAACGGTGACGAGCAACGCCGACAGAACATAGCTCTTCTCTTGATCATCAGCGCCCGAGCTGCGGGATCACGCGCAACGGTGCCGCGTTTAGGATACCGAAAGTGTACAAACATGGCGAAGTTTGAACGAAGGACACAGCCGGCACTTGACTCGACCTTTCCCATCATCATGTGTACATGGCGTGCATCTCTCACCCGCAACACCACGTCAATTCGCATGGCCGACTTGTTTTCGCAATTGTTTCCAACGTCGGATCGAAGTTTGTCGCCATTGGGGCGCCGGATACACGCAACCGGACGTCGCGAATGCGCAATCAGTGTATCTTCAAGGGGCACGCCCCCCGTTCGCATCATTGTCCAATTTGCACGCGTCCACCAACACGATGGTTGTAGAGCTCAATCAGTGGGACCCCGCGCAGTACAACAAGGCGGCTGGTTTCGTCGCACGCGAGTGGGGAACAAGCGTCCTGGCCCTCCTCCGCCCGTCACCCGGCGAAACCATCCTCGACTTGGGCTGCGGCGACGGCGTCCTCACGGCGCAGATCGCCGACGCGGGCGCGCGCGTCGTCGGTGTCGACTCGAGTGACGCCATGGTCGCGCACGCGCGAGCCACGTTTGGCCTCGAAGCGTCCGTGATGGACGGCCAGGCGCTCACATTCGACAGACAATTTGACGCGGTCGTCTCAAACGCAGCGCTCCACTGGATGTTTGACACGGCAGCGATCGTGGACGGCGTCAAGCGCGCGCTCAAGCCCGGCGGCCGCTTCGTGGCAGAGTGTGGTGGCTTTGGCAACATTGCGTCGATCGTGACGGCGGTCCTGGCCGTCTTGGCGCGGCATGGCATCGACGGCCGGTCCAAGATCCCGTGGCGCTTTCGCACGACGGACGAATGGACGGCGCAGCTCACGGCCGCGGGCTTTTCCATCAACTCGATCGAGACCTTTTCGCGCCAACCAGTCTTGGAAGACGGCGTAGTTGGCTGGCTCAAGACGTTTGGCGACAACTTTTTCGACGACGTGCCGATGGCGGACCGCGAGAGTGTCATGCGTGAGATTGAATCCTTGTTGGCCTGGGTACGTCTCTTCGTATGGGATGGGTTGAGGCTGATGGCTTTGTAGAGCTTACAAGACCCCGACGGCGTCTGGCGAGGTGACTACATCCGCGTGCGCTTTGAAGCTACGTTGGCCTAGTCATGTCGTGGACTCAATCACTCATAATATATGCCCTTGACGTTGACTCGGATGACTTACACTCGTGTGCAATAGTTCGTGGATTGATGAGTCAATTGCCCAGGGGGCAATCCAACTTCCCACAGACACAATTGTGGCTGAAAGGACTTTCGCTGGGCACGACTCACGAATTCACAAATCCACGTTGGACGCCACATCATTGCCCGCCGTCCCTGCATATGACGAACCCAGGGGCCACTTTGGCACAACTCGAGAGCCAAGCCAACGACACGAACGAGCCATCTCTCGTCCCCAACGCATCTTGCAGTTGATGCCCTGCCGTCGACCAAAGCAACGACTTCAACAATCTCTCGGACATACATATATTATATATTTTCAATTACATAGGGTTCATTCGAGTCGCCTCAGTTGCCGTAGCCGCCGCCGCCGGGCGAAAGGATGGTCAAGACGTCGCCCGCTTCGACTTCGACCGTGTTCTTCCCGCCCAAGTTGATCGTGCGACCATCCGTGTACGTCAACAAATTGTGGCCGCGGGCGCCCGGGCCGCCCCCAGCCAATCCGTACGGCTGGAACGCCCGGCGCTCCGAGAGGATGCTCACCGTCATGGGGACGAGGAACTTGAGTTCGCGGTGGACGCCTTCGCCACCGACAAACGTGCCGGCGCCGCCCGAGCCTGTGCGCAAGCCAAACGCGTTGAGGAGGACAGGGTACCGCTTCTCGAGGATTTCAGGGTCCGTGATGCGCGTGTTGGTCATGTGCGTGTGCACGCCACTGCGGCCGTGCCAGTGCGGGCCAGCGCCGGCGCCGCCCGCGATGGTTTCGTAGTACCCGCCGAGCGTGGCCGAGCCAAACGTGAGGTTGTTCATGCACCCTTGCGACGCAGCGCACGCGCGGAACGCGAGGAGGATGACGTCGGTGACGCGCTGCGACGTCGTCACATTACCCCCGACGACGGCGGCCGTCGAGCTCGGGTTCAAGATGCTGCCGCCTTCGGGGAAGATGACTTGGATCGGCGTGAGGCATCCTTGGTTGAGTGGCAAGTCGTCGCCGTCCAAGAGGCAGCGGAGACAGTAAATGATGGCCGAGTACGTCACGGCGGGTGGTGCGTTGATGTTGCCATAGACTTCGGCGCCCGTGCCAGTGAAATCAAAGATCGCGCTGTCGGTGCGGCGGTCGATCGTGACCTTGAGCGCGAGGCGCGTGCCGTCGTCCATAAAGTCTTCGGCCGAGACGCTGCCGACTTCGGGCAGTTGTTGCGCGAGCGAAAATTGGTGGAGCATGTTGCGGACGGCCTTCTCGGCCGACTCTTGGATAAAATACATGTACGCCGTCACGACTCGGAGCGAATACTCGGCGATGAGGTCTTGCATGAGGAGGACACCGCGCTGGTTGGCGGCGACTTGGGCCTTCAAGTCTGACAAGTTGTCACGCAAGTTGCGCGTGCCAATGGCCGGGTGGCCCTTGGCATCGACTTTGCCCTTTTGGAGCAAAATGTCCGTGATGCCTTGCTCTTGGAATTGCCCCGTGCGGCCATCGACCAACTTGAACGCAACGATCGCCGCGCCTTCTTCTGTCAGCGTTTTGGAGAGCGGCGGCATGGAGCCAGGCGCGATGCCGCCAATGTCGGCGTGGTGGCCGCGGCTCGCGACGAAGAAGCGAATCTCGCCCTTGTCAAAGACTGGCGTCATGACCGTAATGTCGGGCAAATGGCTGCCACCAGCCAGTTGGGGATGGTTGGACACAAGCACGTCGCCTTCGACGAGGTCCTTGCCCCAATGTTGCAACTAATGACAAACTCCCATGTGAGAACGACCGGAAGGGCAATGGACGGTTGTACCTGGTAGCGCACGGCTTGTTGCATCGCGCCCAAGTGCACGGGCAGATGCGGTGCGTTCGCAACGAGGCCGCCATCCGGCCCAAAGAGCGCACACGAGAAATCCAAACGTTCCTTGATGTTGACAGAGACGGACGTGCGCGCGAGCGTGCGGCCCATTTGTTCGGCGATGCCCATGAAGCGATGCGAAAACACCGAGAGCTGGATTGGGTCCATGACAACGTCGGCCGTGTCTTCCGTCGCGATGAGCGACGAGGGGGCGGCGGTGGCCGTGAGGAAGAGATACAAGTCGCCGTTGGGCAAGATCTCGGCGGTCCATTCGCCCTCGACCACGACCGTGGCTTGATTCTGCATGATGATGGCCGGCCCTTGGACGATCGTCTGCGTGTTGAGCATGTCCGTGTGGAGGTACACGGGCACGTCCTTCCACGCCTTGAGCTCGTCAAAGTACAGCGGCGCTGTCGCGTGCGGCGCAGCGGACGTGGCCGTAATCGACGTGTTGGGCTTCTCCATGTTGGACGGCGGCGAAAACGTGCCGCGGACGCGGATGTCGTCGACGAGGACGGCGCGCGCGCTAAGCAAGAACCCAAATTCTTGTTGGTACTTGGCCATAAAGCCCGCTTCGAAATCAAACGCGAGCAAGGCCGCGTCGACGGACGTGCCAGCGGGAACGACCGCGCGCGTCATCAATGCCGTGTCGGTGCCCTACCCGCAACACATGCGTCATCATCCTCGTCGTCGTCGGCGGGAATACCTCGTAGCGCAAGTTGAGGAAGTATTCGAGCGAGCAATGGGCGGCTTGGAACCCTTCGGCCGCGAGGTCGGCCATGACAACGCCGGCCAAGTCGATCAAATTGTCAACCAACGCCGGCTTTTCGGCTGGCCCATACGTGCACGACGCAGGCAGTTGCTTGTCAATGACACTGTCGGCCAAACTCAAGCCATAGGCCGAGAGAATGCCAGAGTAACGTTGGATGTACACCTTGCTCATCCCGAGCGCCTTGGCAATCGAGCACGCATGTTGGGGCCCCGCGCCGCCAAAGCACGCCAAGACATGCGTCGTGATGTCGTACCCGCGCATCTACACGCGAGTCACAATCCTGGACGCCGCCGGTGTGTCGTCGTCGTACCTGAGTGAGGTTGCGGATCGGTCGACACATGGCTTCGTTCGCGACCCGCAAAAACCCAGACGCGATTTCTTCGACCGAGTACCTCGTGTGTTGCGACGCGTTGACTTCGTTCGTGAGCGCTTCAAAGGCGCGGCGCGTCCCGTCGACATCCAACGGTTCGTTTTCGTCTACAGACGCCATGAGCTTCTCTTAGATCGAGCGAGCACCATAGACAACACGTACGGGGTCCGAAAATGTGGGGAAAGAAACGAGGCACGATGCGTCCTGTGACCAAGTTGGCGTCCGTGACCGAGAGGTAGCCGTTCTTGCGGTAGCACACGGGACCAGGATGGGCGCGGACGCTCTCGGGCCCGACGACAAAAAGCTGGTTCTTGTAAAAGAGGCGGGAGCCACCGCCGGCCGCGACAGTTTGAATGTCCAATTGCGGCGCGCGGATCGGAACGTTGGCCGTGACGCTTTCAAAAACATGTTCAAACGTGCCGTCGTAGCGCGAGACGTCGGTGGACGTGCCGCCCATGTCAAAGCCAATGACTGGAACCGAGAGATCAAATTATGCAAGAGGACATGGAGAGCATACCCGGAAGCGGCGCGGGGAGGCGCGGCGGGCGCGTGGTGCGGGCATACCCGACAACGCCACCGGCAGGGCCAGAGAGAATGGCGCGGTTGCCAAAAAAGGACGACATGGGGGTGAGTCCACCGTCAGATTGCATAAAGCTGATCTTGACGTGGTGGAGGTCGTCGTCAAAGCCCGAGCAAAACGATTGCAAGTAGTCCTGAAGTCGAGGGTCAGCATCGACGAGATCCAAGATAGCCGTGTACCTTGATGACAGGAGTCAAGTACGCATCGGCGCACGACGTGAAGCCGCGGGGAACCATCTTGATCATGGGCATGATTTCCGACGAGAGGGAAATTTGTGTAAAGCCCAATTCTTGCGCCAGCGCACCAATGGCTTTTTCGTGTGCCGTGAATGTGTACGAATGCACCAAGACGACGGCCATGCTCTTGATGCCCTTGGCGCGGACAGCCTAATGGACAATAATATGACCTCGATGAAATGCTTCTCGTCGAGATGTACCGCAAGTTGTTGGCGGAGCGAGTCGAGGTTAGGGGGCTGCAAAACGCGGACGTAGTCGCCGCTGATGCCGCGAACGTCGCCACTCTTGCGATCGGCGTCACCAACCAGCTGCACGCGCTCGTCGACTTCAACAACTTCTTCGTAGAGCATCTACAGACACAACAAGCGTGAGAAAAAGTGCGCGAAAAATGCCACTACGTCGGGCGACGTGATTTCCAAATCGAAAATCTTGGGGCGGGATTGATTGCCGATGTAGAGCAGGTCCTTGAACCCCTTCGTAATGACGAGGGCCGTGCGCTCACCGTTGCGCTCGAGCAACGCATTCGTCGCGACGGTCGTACCCATGCGGATGTACTCTAATCGGGATGTGTCGACGGGCTTGTTGCGCGGGTGTGGGATGCCCGTGAACTCTTCCAAGATGCGGCGGATGCCTTCGCGGGGGGCGTCGGGGTAGTTCGACGGGTCTTCTGAGAGGAGCTTGATCACCTTGACTTGGACGTCGCCGTCGGCGGTGCCCATTTCGGCATACACGTCCGTGAAGGTGCCGCCTCGATCGATGGAAACGCGGATGGATCGCATGGTGAATGTCTTGACAAATTCCAAACTGCCTTGAAGATCATTTTTGTGGTGCGGTTGACCGGATGCAGCGGTATCCGGATTCCGATTCGTCCGTGGATGTTTCTGCCGTCCGTCATCACGCCCACCAGGTGGTCAAATTGTCGCGGCGCCAAGAACGCGGGGCGAATCATCATCATGTGGTGGATGAGCATCATGCGCCTTCAAGGGGCATCTCTAGACGGGACGCAGTTGTCCCCTGCGTGCATCTTGAGGGAAAGGGGGCCTTGACAAACTATGTGGAGCTGTTTCAACAGGTTCCCCCTCGACTCCTTCAGAAGGCGGTGGAAGATTATTTGAATGAAAGGTACATCGTCGCAGAGGCAAGACACAGGTTGATGGCTACCTGACCACCCCCGCCAGTGGCACGGATCATGGAACTCCAAGAGGTCCCGCAGGTGTCATGTAGAAATATGTGCCCGTTCCACCAACTCAATGCATCGCATCGTTCCGCCAAGTCATGGAAGAACATCCCATCATCAAGGGGTCGCCTAGACGATTTGTGTTCCGTGCATGTCCATGGATACGATGGTCTCTTGGGAGCATGCAAGCGGACCATAACTCGCACACCACATACATACCCGTTTCATGTAGCTCGTGGCATGGAAGACACCGCTCGAACGCTGCCGCCGTCTCGCATCTTGGATCAGCATACACTCCTGAGTCCGATGATGGCAAAATCCAATTAAATTGGCACTCGATGTGGAGGTTTGTATTGTCGCACTTTAAAATGACGCCACAAGGTACAAGGTGAGAGAAATTGC
This sequence comes from Aphanomyces stellatus, assembly GCA_009835185.1. Classification (NCBI taxonomy): domain Eukaryota; phylum Oomycota; class Saprolegniomycetes; order Saprolegniales; family Verrucalvaceae; genus Aphanomyces; species Aphanomyces stellatus. The sequence goes on from VJMH01001504.1 coordinate 18,201, forward strand.
TTGCTTGAGTCCAATATATAAAAATACAATAAACCAACAAGCGGCAGCATACAAAAACCAAGTGATTCAAGTCGAAAGGGCGTTGAGGTCGACAGGGTTGTTGCAGTGCACAGCTCCTCCGCAGAATCGCTTGTCCATGAATGCAACGAGGTAGGACCCGAGATGAAGAACGGCCGCGATTCACATGCTTCCTCGCAGCGTGCCCCTCGTGGGCAAACAAACTCGGCCTCGTCCCGAGAACGAGCTGCTCGGCACGCAAGAAAACAATGAGGTTGACATCGAAGACCTCATGCATTCACTTGGATCCTTTCGCGCGGTCCTGTTGCCGGTCACTTTGACCATGATACTCTCGAGGTGAATCACATTCCACCATGTTTCTTCTGGCAACACCCTTGTAGTCTCGCGTCCGTCATCATCACCGACCCCGACTCGGCCGCGCAGATTGCACAGTATGTCCCTTGCCTATTTTGGCATGTTATGGTGATACTTCCATTAGGGCCTACCTCGTTTACCAACCCGAGGACGGCGAATCAGACAGTACACTCCTCGGGCATGCATTGATCAATGCCTTGGCGATCGTGGGCTTCTTTGTCGTTGCGACGTTTGTGATTGTCATTTGCTACAAATTCAAATTCACCAACGTACGATATCCCCCATGGGTATATGCCCTCGCTATTGTGACCGTAGTGCTTGGTGGGGTACATGTTTCTCTCCTCTGCGGTCCTCCTCGGCGTCCTCGGCGGCCACTTGGTCATCGTTGCCCTCGAGCAGGTCGACGTGGTCGTCGACTCGATTTCGTTCTGGTTCATCATGTACAACTTTGCGGTCGTCGGCGTCCTCTCGATCTTTTACCAAAAGGTAGTTGTCCATCTCGCCATTCTCGTCAGTCTCGTCTAGGGCGTCAGCATGTCGCTCACGCAATCCTACTTGGTCGCCGTCTCGACCATTATGGCGTGGCAGCTTAGCAAGTTTCCCGAGTGGACAACATGGGCGCTTGTCGTCGTGCTTGCTTTTTATGACCTTTGCGCCGTGCTCACGCCCTGCGGCCCGCTGAAGTGCTTGGTCAACCTCATTCAGCAAGAAGGCCGTCCTCTACCAGGTACGCCGTCTTGTCTTCTCCATACTCATCTGGGTTGCATTTGCAGGCTTGCTCTACGAAGCCGAAGTGCAGCGCACGTTCCATTCGTCTGGCCCCGAGACGCAACAATACTACCAGCGCGGCCGACCGTTTCCCGAATCGTCGGACGTGTCGTCGGCCGCCACATGCACGTTCACGCGTCGGCGATCTCGGCAGGACGAAGACGCCACAGACGATGGCCCGCGGCATGATGAACCTCTCTTGGGTGATCAACATGCAACGTCGTCGTCGTCCATGTCGGTGCGGGAGAAGCTGCATGCCTTTTACACCCAAGTGAACCCGTCGGCGATTCCACGCATTGACCAAGTTCTCGCCATGTACGAAGGACGGGAAGCAGACCTCTGGGCAGACTTGGCGGCGAAATATGGCACAGCCGACGACGACGAAGGTAAATGCGATCGCATGTATGAGTCGTCATTGTGTGTGGCTCTCATGTAGACAATACGATCAAGCTTGGGCTTGGCGACTTTGTGTTCTACAGTGTCCTCGTTTCCCGCGCCGCGATGTTTGACTTCTCCGCCATGGTGGGATGCCTCGTCTCGATCTTGATGGGCCTCGGCGGCACGCTCTTCCTCCTCAGTGTGTACAAGAGTGCGTTGCCGGCGCTACCGATATCGATCCTCCTCGGCGTCAGCATCTACCTCTGGATCCGTTTCTCCTTGATCGAGTTCTTGGAACAGGGGGTTCAAATGTAAGAAGCAGGGTTTATAGAATCATTGCATAAAACTTTGTCATGAGCTCGCAGCGGCAGTGGGGGCCGGGCTGTGTGTGGTCTGAGTCGTCGTGTGGTTGTGGTGTTTCTTCCCCCTTGCCGATCGCCAACTCGGAAGTGTCATCCCAAAGCTATGCATGAGGCTGTACGGGAGGATCATGATTGGTTGCTGCTTGGGTTTTTCGACACTTCTTGTACCCGTGTGGGTGTGGCTTGCGCGAGTTGTTCTTGTCGACGGGCGCACCCTTGTTGGGAGGACAGGCTCGGACACCGCACGACGCTGTGGTGCGGTATGGCCATGGAGGAGCGGTTCTTTGAGTTGCAGCGTCGGAGGCGGCAGCGGCAATTGTTGTTCATGTGTCATGGAACGTGCGGGATTGGAAATGGAGCAGTTTCGAATGTGTGACAGCAGTGGAACGCGTCCGCAAAAAACAGCCGGATGGAGTACATGCTTCTGATTGGCTGAAAAGGCGTTTGACTCGACATTTTTTTCTGGACTGGCGTGATTTGATTGGCTATATTTTGAAATTCTCACCCATTCGCTTTCGAAATTCAGTGCATACGAGGCCGGAACTTCGATGAAGGCTGCAACTTGAAGACAGCGGAACATGAACGATTCTGCAGTCAAAGGGACGTTCGCTAGTGCTTGAAAGCGCCGCCGGCGCCGGAGATTCCATCAAGAGAGCGCATCTTCATGGGTCTATATTATATTAGCATCGTGTATTACTTCCCGTCCGCGACATGGAGGCGACGGAGGGAGCAACGCCACGCAGCGGGAGGATCGAATCTCCCAGCCGCAGCGGCGCGATAAATATGAAGACAGCGGGCGATGCTGCGTGGCGTCGTCACGTACTGGCTGATCGTTTGAGGAACCTGTCTTTGCTTGACGCGTGGTGCCAACTTGGAAGGAATAGCTTGACACCGACACCGTATCGCGATGGCATGTGGGTGTATTGGAAGGAAGCCGACAGCCGCGGTCGCCGCGACTTCCTGCGCTTCATCTCGTCACCGGCGGCGGCCACGACGGCGTTAGTAGTAGCGGTGGTGCTGTTGTTGCTGCTGTTGTCGTCGGTCGTCCCAGTCGAGTCGACCGTCGCAACTTCGATCGAGATATCGAGCGGCCGAGTCATGGTTGCGAGGCGGCGAATGTTGATGTGGCCAGGAATCTCGGCGACCAGTGTCCCACTGTAGTCGGGGTAGCCAATGAGCGCGCAGCTGGACTTCCAGTCTTCCACAAACGAACAGATTTTACAGTCACGCGATGCTGATTGGTGGAGAGCCAACTTCAACTTCAACGTCAGCTTTCAACGGTCCCGCGCCACGTTCCGGCCCAAGACGAAGGCTGGAGGCGACGCCACGCCGCCGTCCTGGCTGCAGTGGACCTTGGCACTGGAGCGAGCGAACCTCTATTGTTGCTCCACGGCAACATGCTCAAAGTGGAGCCGACCATTTCGTGGCAACCGCATCCTCGTGGCTCGAGGAAGTAAAGAACATTCTCGAACGCTCCGCGCAACTCCGGAGTACATGTGAAACGGTCCGCGTCGACTTCAACTGGTCAATGTCGCGCTTTCCCAATTCGCCCGCGCATGCTCCGTAGTCTCTTGACCATGGAGTGTTGTGGAGACGATGAGCAAGAGCAGTCCGTGAATGTGTGCAAGCGCCCCCCTCGACGGCATCGTTCAAACCATGATGAGTTGCAGCTACCCATGTCTGGTTGAAGTTGATCCAATTTGAAACGGCTACTGGGCAGCCGTTTCAGATCTTTATTTGTGGCGTCAACATCCCAGCGAAACATGGATGGAACCTTTGGCCACAAATCATGGCGCGAAATCTATCACCACGCGGCCGCCACTCCATGCCAATACCCATTCAACGACGTTCTCTATGTTATATATATATTCCCAAGCAGAATCTAATCCCACACAGCGCGCATTTCCGTGAGCGCGGCGCGAAGGTCGTCGGCAAACGCCGTCGAGCTGGTCGTGCCGGTCGACTTGTCGCTCGAAATGTGAAAGAAGAGGTCGGTCTCGCCGGCAATCATGTAGCTCACACCGTAGCCATCGGTCGCGACGGGGCCAAAGCCGCCGCCGGGGCAGATGACCTGCTTGAAGTCGGGGATCAACTTGGCGGCCTTGAGTTGGCTCATCAAGTCGGTCTGCTGCTGGGGCTGTTGGCTCGTGCTGAGGCGCCACGGGCGGCTCAACGCTTCTTTGAGGAAGGGCGACTCGACGCCCATGCCAACCGAGACACAGTAGAGCGTAAAGAGGTGGCGGTCGACGCCTAAGCCAGACATGGCGTTGCGGTAGAGGTCTTGGTGGGCTTCGCCGGCGGCCCAGCACAGCTTGCGGCGCTCTTCGTTCGAGACGCTCGGGTCGACCATGGCCAACACAAACGCCTTGGACGCGTCCGTGACGGGACGCACCGTTTCCGTGCGGCCGTGCTTGTAGAGGCGCGTCATGCTGGCTTCGTACGTTTGCGTGAACGTGCCTTGCGAGTTCTTGTAATAGGCAAATTGGAGCGCGAGCTGGATGAAGGCATCGGGGCTCATCTTGCACGTCTTGGTGATGGCCGTCTTGCCATAGTCGCCGTGGCAGACCACCCGCAGGTCAAACTTGGCGATCGCGGCTTGCGCCGTCGCGAGGCAGTCGTTCACGGCGTTGTTCAACGCGTCCGTCCAGTCCCATTGCAGTTGCTCGACGCGCGGGAGCGGCGCGGCAACGTCCGATGGGCGTTTGCAGTGGCCGTCGGCGTCGTACATGTTGTCGAGGATTTCACGAAATAGCACTTCTTCCCACAAGTGCGCCATCACGGGCGCGTCGGCCCACGAGTGCTCGACGTTGTGCCCAACGTTTCCGTTCGCAAACGCAACCATCGTAAACGACTTGTCAAACCAGCGGTTGCCGCCGTTGCCGTGGATGAGCGACTTGCCCAACTCGTCGACGTGCGTCGGCGACGAGTCGTCGAGAACCAACACAAAGACGGCCGACTCGATCACGCGGAGCGACTTGCGGTTGATCCCTTCCGAGAAGAACGTGTCGCGGTGCTCGGCCCATGTCGTTCGGTTTGCCGCCGTCAACGCCCCAAGGTGTTGCTCTTGGACCGTGTCTTCGGGCGCCGACGCGTTGACGACGGCCGTCAATTGCTGCTCAATTTCGTACGCGCTCAAGAGTTCGCCGTATGTGCCCTTGCGGAAGAGCGGGACCTTGTACCAGCGGCCGCGGCAGTTGACGGCCAGATGCTTCGAGACGCTGTACTTCTTGAGCGTGTCTTCGTCGCGCCCGGGCAGGCGCGTCGTCGAAAAAATACGTGCATACTGCTGCATGCACATGGGTACGATGCCACGGAGCATGAGCGGTGCGAGCTGTTCGCGGTCGAGCTTTTGCTTGAACTCCATGAGCTGGCGGACGACGCCGGCGGCGCGCGCGAGTTGGTGGGTCGTGGGGATGTACCGCGCGGGGAGGACATAATAGTTGGACCCAATCATGATGGACGACCGGCCCTTGAGGTAGACGTACTTTTCCCACCAGTCCGAGATGTAGTTGTCGGCGTACCAGCTCTTGAGCACCAAGTAACGTTGCAAGTTGGGGCCAACGTTTGCTTCAAAGTCCGACACGAGGCCTTCGATGCGCTTGTACTCGTCGTCCGAGACGAGCGGGTGGATCGATTTGAGGTACCGTGTCAGCGTGTCCTTGAGCGGCGGCACCGACATGCGGGGAAGCGCGCTTTGGAACGCATACGTGAGCGGCGCGTGGCCGCCTAGGACCTTGATCAATGCGGCCCACGCCGTCACGACATGGGACGTTTGCTTGGGCGCCAAGTAGAGCCATCCTCGGTAGCCGAGGAGCGAACGGAGGATGAAGCGGTGGAACGACATGATCAAAACGAGGCCAAAGAAGGCACCCCACGCCGTCAAATAGGCGAGGTAGATGCTCTTGGGAATGTACGTCGAGAACGGAACGAGGAAATTGCCGACGTGCCAGATGAGGTACGAGATGGACGAGTTGCGCCAGTACGAGTCTTCCGGCGAGCTCACGACGACTCCCATAAAGACGACGACGATGGCGGCAGCGATGGCCGGCGGCACGGGGTAGATGACGTTTTGGATGGTGTTCTTCGTGTAGTGAAGGTACCGCGCCGCGATCGCTCGCATCTCGCTCGGCGCCGGGATCATGAATGACACTTCAATCGCCCCTTCCTTGGAGACAAGAAGCTTGACGCCACGGCGGTTGCCTTCGTAGACATGGACGGCAGCGCGGGCTTCGGCCATGATGCGCACGCGACGGGTTCAATTGAAGAATGACCTCACGAAGCCGTTGATCGCCTCCGTCGAATATCACACGGAGAAGTTTTGTGAGGGTGCTGTTTTGTAAACAGCCCAACATTGAAGTTGAAAAGATCGATCTTTTCCACCAATCAGAGCTTCGAATTTCATGCTTTGTCAACACCGTCGTTGGGGTCTCAACGGTCGTATACGGATAATAACCGGATTCCACCGTTACAACAATCATCGAGTCCGTGGCACAGCGACCACGCGGATGCCGGTGGTGGGCTTCACATTCACAGGCGAGACCTTTTGTGTGGACGTGCAAGATGCAGGTGGCGGCGATGGAGAGCGACGCACGGCCGAGAGAAGGCCAAGAGGAAGAACAAGACGTGTGCATCCAATCGACACCATACCAGCTGCTTCTGGTCCCATCAAAGCATCCAGACCCAAAGTAAATGAATTCATGTAATACGACGCGTATCATTTTGGTGGTGGCCAATTGACGTCATGATGAGCAAAGTAAAAAAACAATAGAGGAGAGAGAGTTAGGACTCATCTAGCGGACTCATCTAGCGAGTTCACTGCGTTCACGAGTGAAACGGGAGTAGAGCGACATTGAAACAAAATAACTCTCGGAGAGAAAGAGAAAGTGAAAAGAACCCAGAAAAGAAACAAGAAATACAAAAATATATAAAAAGTCCCTAATTTTGTATTTATGAGTTTGATTTTGGTGAAAGACAAAAATACAGAATTACAAACTTCTCAGCAGTTTGATTTTGGTGAGAAAACATCTGAAAAAGATGGAATTCGGATTTAAACGTGTTTTAAACAGCTCAGATGCAATTCAGGTATTTTTGAAGCTACTTCTGATCATTTTTATCCGGATATGGAACAGTGAGAACTAATATTGAAAACATTCATTCATGGTCGTACAGTTTCTTTCACACAAGGAGACAGGACGCATAAGAGAAGAGAAGACGTTGAGTGTCGCATGTTATGGCGACGGGAATCAATTACAATGTAATGCGCTGCCAACGCGGAATATGGCGGTTCAACGCATCAATCGCTTGATCAGGAAGATGGATATGAAGGAAGTTGAAGCCGGTTTGATTTCTCCCACGCGTGCCGAGACGGATCCTGGTATTGAAAAGTCTCGATAGACCATTAGCATAAAATATCACCGATGAAGAAGAATATCTCGATGGTAGAGTTAAAAGCAATTCAAAATTTGATACCTTCTTCAAAGTTGAATATGTCCTATTTAAAAATAAATACGCACGTAATAGGAGGTTCGCACCTAATTTTACAATATATTTTTTATAATTTACTCTACATTGTGTAGATAAAAAGCTGTTCATTTTAAGGTTAAATATATATAATATATTGAACCAAATGGATTTCCCGAATTTCATCACTTGGTTCAAAAATTCCAATAATACTTTTAATACGTTTTATTATGCTACTAAAGAATTTACAACTGTGTTGATTTTAGAATGTAAGATTAACCAGTTTGAATTGTTTAAAGGATATGAGCCAGATAGTGATGGATTATTAAAATTCAGTGAAGACTTGATTAATTGGAGAAATGAAATCCTTGATGTATCTAATTTCGATTACTTTTGCAATAAGCTTCGTAAAAAATGGAAAAACTTACTTTTGAACGCACAGTAATAATATTATTCGATACATTAAGATGCATAAAATGATGCAAGATTTTTCAAAATTTGATACAATCAAATTGTTTGAAGATAATTATTATTTTGATAAATGTAATAATGGCGGCTTAGTCTACCATAAAGATGGTGTATATGATAATGTTCATATGTATGATAAGAAACAATTTTATCCGAATATACTAAATAGTCGATGATTTACGTTCCCAAACACACAAGGAGAAGAATGCAACATTTTCAAAATGCCGAAGTGTGGTTTCAGCTACGATATTTATCATGTACAGGTAGTATCTAATGATGAACGATTCAATAAGATTTTTAGCTACAGCAAAGATAACCATTATACACATACAACTTCAAATTTTGTTATGAATATTTATAACAAGCACCATGGTGGTAATGCTCAATTAAAATTGTTGTCAAATAAGTGCTTGAAGTACAAGGATAAGACTAATCTTATCGAGAGCTCCAAAGTCATTAGCAAATAGTATCATGCTTTAGTTGCATTAAAGACTAAATATCCATCCAATAAACTAGTTAAAAGATGTTTAGTACGGCTTGGGGCGAGTTACAATCTAAAAAAGTTATTGTTAAGGAGATCCAATTGAGACTGAAAATATTGATTATGGTCAATCAATCAAGAATAGCATTTGTCTGACCAATTCGTGTTGCATCCTCACAAGCAACCATCATCGAAAGCCCACGGGTATTTGGAAGCAACATCCTGAGGCAAATGAGAGGACAGAGCAAGCCTCAGCATGTTGGAAAATCCTCATTCATGACATTTAAATGAATTAGTTAATGAGTATATAACCTCAACAAAGAGTCAACCTGAAAAGTTCAACATGAAACGCCCGCCAGTTGGTTCGGATCTTCAACATCATCACCCACCATCACTGCCGCCATCGTTTTCGCCCGTCGTCCTTGCTTCCACCGCCGCATCCGTGCCTTGCCCCATACGTGGAACTGCATCTATTCCTTCGGTTGGACTCGGTGGGATTGCCATGCTCTCGAGAGCTTGCATGTGTCGTATCTAGGTGGAATTCTTTCAACCGAGTCACTCCCTCCACCATAGCGTCGGAAAAAGATGGTTTTCACGGCTCCCGCCCAAATCAGCTGGAACGGACACAATGCGCATCCCTGTGTGAACTATCCACCTCCCCAACATCAGTCACAGTCGCCCAAACCACCACGCCTCTTCGAGACACAAGGCGTTCTCACCAAAACCTCCAATGTACTTTGCAGCAGGTCGGTCGGTCGGTCGATCAAACTCGCCTGGAAACAACTCTGTTTAATCGTGGGGTTGTTGGAGCGCGGCCACGGCCATCTGCAACGCGCCGTCAAACGTCTTGTTGCCGCCAATGAACCCGCCAGCGTGGACAAATGTGCAGCCGGGGATGCCAGCCGCCGCGCTCAAGTCGGCGTCGCGGAGGCCGCGCCACGCAGACGGGAGACCCAAGCGCAAGGCGAACTTGCCGTCTTCGACGTTGACGGCCTGGATACGCCACATGCCGCCGGTCGAGTCTTCGTAGAGAACAAACTTGATCTGGCCGGGAATGAGCAGCTCCGCTTCAATGTCGTACAAGTGCGACTTCCACGGGCAATACGAGAGCGTCATGACTTCGCCCGACTCGTGGAGCGTGAAGCGACTCTTGAGCGCCGCTTCGACGATCGACCGCGCGGGCAACCACGCCTCGTAAAAGTAGAGCACGCGGTCGACAAATTCCGACACGGTCAGCGTCATGGCCTGCCAACGTCGCACATGAGGATCAAGACACAGAAACCAAGGAACGCGATACCTGGTGGAAGCGTGCGTTGATGGTCTCGTCCGTCTGGCTTTCGTTCCACCGCGGGTTGAGGTACCCGACGCGCGAACTCAAGGACGTCGTGATCGCATAGTTGGACGGGCCGGATGCGATTTCGACGCCGTTGTCGATGCCGTCAATGTGCTCGACAAAGCCGCGGTAGAGCTTCTTGTACATGATCTCGAGCACCTTGTCGTCGAGCGAGTGGTCGCAAATCGTTTGGAGAATATCGCGGCCAAAGTGCCTAAACATGCATAGAGCACGACGACGACGACGGCGACACGTACTTGTAGACGAGACCAGCGCTCGATAACTTGGTCTTTTCGCCGTCCAACGTGCCGTCAAACGTCTTTTGATGGTGGTCCAAGCGAATGCGATCAAAGTCGTATTCGCCGCCAACGTCGACGACGGCTTCGCAGTGCGAGAGCTTCTCCGAGTCGCGCGTGCGTAAGATCGCTAAATGGAGAGGACGATGGGCACCTGTGTCAGCGAGAGCAAACGCTACCATGCGATTCAAAACGCGGGAGGATCTTGAGGAGCGAGACGGCCAAGGCTTCGTCGCAATGGAACGTGCCGTTGTGGGTACCAATGTACTTGGTGCCCTAGCGAGGCATGAGCGGTATGGACGCGCACGACATGCCGCCGGCATTCATACCTGTACGATGGACGAGACGACCTTCGCTTGCTGCACCTTGAGGAGCGACTTGTGGATTCCACTCATTTTCGCAGTTGGCCGATGAAAAGTGGTGGTGGGGATACTGCAATAGGGTCGAAGGGTTTATTTTGGGAAATTCAAAAAGCCTTAAATAAAAAGCCAAAATTTGCTCAAGGGGTCACGAATTGCCATCATGGACGAGTTGGCGCAGGCGAACGCTGCCGCTCCACCTTGGCGAGAACATACACATCTGGGCTCGTCTGGGCGCCGATCCTCATGTCTGCATGTCTGGTCTGGACCCGTGCCCGAGAACTCGCGTCCTTCGGCCCGTGAGTCACATGCGGACTAATGGCAACCTCCCCACGTTTCGCACGTGGACGAAGGGTCCCGACAATCGCGGCCGCTTTCGACGTGGGCGAGCTTGGGTCTGCGCTTCTTCGTCGTCGCCGGGGGCACTCGTCAACGCGAGAGCATCCCCCACGGCGCAACATCGTCTCGCGTGTTCCATCTGTCGGGGCTGCTTGCCCGGCGGGCGGATACGCGGGATGCAAATATGCATCGTGCAGACGCCCGTCCATCCGCAGGATTGCCTCCCCAGTGGACGGCATGTGTGTTTACCAGGACAGGCGGGGACCCGCCGCGCCGTCAAATTCCACACACCCGCCCCTCGTGCCCTGTTGCCTACTCGGTGAGTAATTCCATCGTGGGCGTAAGAAATCGCTGATGCCAAAATTCCATGCCAAATTTTGACTTTGGTGCCTGAGTCTGTATCACGTGACGCGGCATCAAAGTCTCCTTCTCGCCATCGGCCATGCCCAAGCTTCTCCACATGACCACACAAGCGTCTCTCCGTCATGCGCACGCCGGCGCCTGCCAGCAGCGTCTCCGAATGCAAGGCAAGCAAAAATGCATCCGGCAACGAGGCCATGACCTCCTCGAAATGAATATGAAATCCGAATTTCAACCTCGAAATTAGGGATTCCTGTTTTATGCAACTTTACATACAAACACCAAAATCAAAATCGTCCCGGGTCATGCTCCTTAAGAGAGTGATTGGATGGTTTACGAGAATTATGCAACAGGATATCATGTGTCTCGTCGTTTGATATCGGAACAATGAACAAATTTAACCATATGAAGTTTCATGCAAAGAACGTTATCCGGATATAACCGGATAAACACGACCACGACGACACGCAGTTGAAGTCATGATGTCATGATCACAGTGGACGTCCACAACCTTGTCAGCGCCAAGCGAATGCCTGGTTGTCATGTACACATCCAGAATGCCAGCCATGTTACTCATGTCTCTCGGTAGCGAATTGCAAAGGTTTGTTGGGCCTACCACCTCACTCCCTCACTCACTCGATGCTGGACGGTATGTTGTTGCCGTGTGAGTCGCCGCCGCTCACATGGTGGTGCCTTAGGTCGCATGCCAATGGAAGCAGTGCAACCTGTTCGCGTCAAGTACATCAAGTTCTCCTCGGCCATGGATGTCGCGCTGCTAGAGCTCATTCAGCAGCACAATCCGATCGCGGCCAAGCATGGCACGCGACTCGCCATGTGGGAACGCGTCGCGCGCGACTTTGGCGCGCAGATCTTTGACAACGCGAGCGCATGCAAGTGGCAGATCTGCAGGTAGACGCCTCGTCGGGTCCTCTTGTCAACCACGATCGAGTAGAGACCGCGGGAACCTCCTCTTGAGGTGGTTTGACGAAGGCAAGGTCGACAAGCTCTTCAAGGACGAGAGCGACGCCGCCAACAAGAAGAAGGAAGCGCTGCTGCAGTCGCTTCGCCAGGCCGCCGCCACGAAACAAGGCAGCACGTCGCCGCCGTCCCCGACGTCCGACGCGCCGCATCCGCTCATGGCGACGCCCGTCTCGAATGCGTCGTCGGCGTCGTCGCCACCCGCGCTCAAGACGGTCTTATTTCCAGCGGCCTCGCCGCGAAAGCAGCAACTCTATCGGCAGGCCAGCGATGTTCAACCGCCATCGCAGCATGGCGCGCCCTCGTCCGCCTCGAGCAGTGGCGGTGCGGCGTCGACGGCGCAGCCATCGACATCGACCTTTCACTTGCCATCGCTCAAACCATTGCCGCCGTCGTCGGCCCAGAACAGCCCCAGTGGGACTCTCCGTGGGGGCAACAACCCCACCAGTGGCTACATCCCGGCCACGTGTGGTAACGTACGAGAGAAGTACCTGCCGTCCCCCACTGGAACAACAGCGACGACGGCGGCGGCCCTGTTGCAGCAGCAGCACGCGGCCTCGTCGGCCGCCAGGACCACCCAACAGAGTCCGCCTCGGTTTTACCATGCCCAATACCCTCATGCACCGCACCCTGCGTCGCTCCACGCGGCGCAGCCTCATGGCGCGGTCCTTCCATCGCTCCTGCCGCACCCCGCGGCGCGACACGCCTCCCGCAAGCGCAAGGCCGACTCGTCGACCGACGCCGCCGTGCAACTCGTCCGCGTCGTCGAGCAAAAGCTCCATGCTGACATGGAGATCCGTCGCCGCGAGCAGCAGCTCCGCGTCCAGGAACTCAACATGCAACATCAACTGCTCGACTACCTCGACCGAGCCGTCGGCGCGCCGCGCCGCACCCAACACCTCCGTCGGTGCGTGATTTCGATATCGTCGTCGTCGTCTCACCTCGTTCTTTTGTGCAGGGATGGCAGCAGCTCGGACGACGCCGACGACAACAACGCCGCCGCGCGCCTCCTCGAACTCCTCCAGCACAAGATGCAGTTTGACATGCAGCATCATGCCGCCGAGATGGAACTCCGCGCCGACGAAGTCGAGCTGCAGCGTCGCGTGCTCACGTATCTCGCGCGGTGCTAGACGGTCATGTCTAGCTCTATGTCGTTATTTTTCCTGTCGCTGGTTCGTGTCGTCGTCGTCGTCCCCTCGCTTTCCGTCGTCTGCGTCGTCGTCGTCGTCGTCGTCGTCCTCGCGGCGGCGACGGGGGCTCGCGGTGGCGTCGACGTTGGTGCGTTTCTTGGCTTCGTGTTCGAGTTTTGCGAGCAAGTGCTTAATGTTGGATTGAATCGAACTCAGTTCCTCTTGGGTTTGGTGAACAAAGGACGCGTCGGCGTCGTCGTCGTCGTCATCCTTGGCTTCGGCGCGCCGCCGCGTCGCGGGATGCCGCGTCCCGTTGGCGTCCCCTTCGTCGTCATCGTCCTGCGGCAAGTCGTCGTCTTCGCTGATCTCGCCGCCGTCGTCGATTTCAGGGATCTCGTCGGTCATTTTGGCCGAGAATGTCTTGCATCGACTCGTGAGTACCTGCAGCGCGCACGAGAGTTCGAGCTCCGCGTCTTCGTCGACCTCGTCCACGCTCCCGTCGTAGCTGTCGTCCAAGTCCATTTTGAAGAAATACGACACCCACGGGCGCGAGTGTATTTTTAGCGCACACGACACGCCCGCGCCGGTATTCTTAGCACCACATGCTCATGAGCCACGACGGAGGAAAGTTGGGGGAGCCCACAACGACGACCCTGTCCTTCTCGGATGTTCCAGATTGGAGAGATGATGGTCGTCCATCTCATTCTCGTCGGAATCAAGCGCCGGAGGCACTCGTTGGATTCGAATGTTACAAAGGCTACGTCGACCATACACAGCTTCATATGCGATGATAAATGGTCACACACCCTTTCCTCGTCCATAGCTTGTCACCTGGGGGAACGTCGGCGCGCGCATCCCTCAAATTGAATCTCAGACGCACAGATGTGAGATTCCTGCAACTTCTGTGTTGGGACGGGGAAGATTATAATATCCTTGAATAATATTGCAAACGAATAATATCAATACAATGAACGTGGTATAATTTTGAAAAGGTTGAATTTTATTACAGTGTCGGGCCGAGAACCAACAACTTTCCCCAAGAGTAGTTTTGGAAATTCACATTCGCCGCAACCTCACATCATGGACACCGACTTTGAAGCACAACAGCAGCTGGAAGCTGAAGCGGAAGCGATCGACAATGGCGGCGACTCGCAAGTCGTCGACCAGGAGATCGAGGACATGAAGCGCCGTGTGCTTGAGATGGAAGAAGAAGCCCAAAAGCTCAACCAGATGCACAGCCACGTCCAAGCGCAGATCCCCAAGGAACACTTGCCCCCCGCGGCACCGACGGCCGCGCAGCAAATGGTGATCGACGAAAACTCCATTTACATTGGCCAGGTCGACTACGAGTCCACGCCCGAGGAACTGCAAGCGCTCTTCCAAAGCTGCGGCACCATCAACCGCGTCACGATCCTCTGCGACAAATTCACGGGCCAACCCAAGGGCTATGCGTACATTGAATTCGCCAACCACGATGCCGTCGAAAGCGCGCTCCTCCTCAACGACACGACGTTCCGTGGCCGGCAGCTCAAAGTCACCGCGAAGCGTGTGAACGAGCGCGGCTACAACTTCGCCGCGCGCGGCGGCGGTCGCGGTGGTCGCGGTGGCCGTGGGGCCTACCGTGGCGGTCGTGGTGCCGGTCGAGGTGGCTACCCGCCGCGAGGCGGAGGTCGTGGTGGTCGCGGCCGTGGCCGTGGTGGCATGGGCGGCCCTGGCTACCACCCCTACGGCTATTGATCGCTCTCTTGTCATCGTCAAAAGAGGCTCGTCTGCATGAAAAAAAAAAAGTCTAACCCCATGCAATGAAAAAAAATGAAAAAAAGAGCACGTGCATGAGCCCCCGAAAAAACAGCACGAAAAAACATCACAAAAAGAGACGACGACGTTAGGCGAGAGCCGTAGGGGGGTCGATCCTAGGTCATCTCATGGAGGCCTCACGCCACTTTCTTGGGTCGCTTGCCGACACCTGCCGCCGCCGCCGCGCCGCTGCCGGCCCCCATCTTGCGCTTGATGGTAGTTCCGCCTTTTTGCTAGATAGTCACGTAATGAACAGACGACACTCGGATGCGAGTCGTACCGAGATCTTGCTGGACGCGGCGCTCGCGGGACCTGGTGTGCTGGTGGCTGAACCAGGTGCACTCGACGCCGCCGCCGGCGCGGGGGTGGCCGCGTCTATCGCCGTGGAGGCGGCGGTGGCACCCGTGCTTGGGTTATCGACGGGGCGGTGCTGGGCGCGGGGGACATGCGGCACACCTGTTCCAAGTCATCCACGACATGGGAGCACGACGCACGCACCTGTGAGCTGGGTGAGTTTGTTGGCCATGCCGTGAATGTCGTTGACTTTGGACGCGAGCGCCTTCCGCAGGGCAAGGAGCGCGAGGATGTCTTGGCGGACCTTGTCAAACTGTTCGCACACTTGCTTTGTCGGCATGGGGCGCGTCGGGAGGCCAAACTGCATCGACAGGAGAGAGATTGCGTCAGTTTGACAGAATAAACGAGTCGTCGCACCTCTTCCAGCATGAGCGTCATCTTCTTGGTCAAATTCGAGCTCAAGCCCAGCTTTTGCGACGGCAGCGCCTGCGACGTGCTGCGAAAGTAGACCCCGCTCGGCATGGCCTCCCGTGTGATTTGATGCCGCGCTTCCGCCAATTCCTACACGTGGGCATGAGACAAGGGACGTATATTGTCGTGCCTTCTTCTTCTTCTGGTCCACGCGCAAGACGGCCTTCTTGAGCTGTGCTTCGACGGCGCGAAGCTCTTCCTGAAGCTTCTTGATGGCCGTCTCCTCGGCATTCGATCGATTGAATTGCATTTCCAACTGCGCCTTGCGCTGTTTCTCGTAGGCAATGTGGAAACGGTAGGCAGTGGGTGCGGGGGCGACCGACGCCGCGGCTTGGGATGGCGCGGCAGCAGGAGTCGACGGGGTCACGTCGGCAGCTGCCGCCACGGGCTCGGTGGGTTCCATTTTCACATCTCTATCGCCCGTTGCGGTGTCTCCAGGATTCGATATGGTTGCTAATGGCGTCGGGGTCGTCTCAGCAGTCTGTGCTACGCCCGGTGTTCCTACTTCCACCTTGGGTGTTGACGGTTCATCCTTGGGCGCCACGGCAGTCCGACGGTCCGTCAAGAGCCGCGTGACTTCGTAATACCAGTACTTGATGTCTTCCATGGAGCGATGGTGCTTGGACGGGACATGGCCATTGAATCGATCGGCGACGACCACCCATCGTAGTTCGTACCGCTTGCACAAGTCCCAGAGATACACCGTGTCGTCGAAGGTCCACGGCGTCGGGATATGCGGGTCTTTGTGTGTCAAGAGATCCTTCTCGTACTCTTCCTTTGTGCAACACGGGGACACGTCGCACGAGACGTTGAAGCGTGCGAACGGGTATTCCAGTCCTTCTGGCAACGACGATTTGACCCAATGGGTCAGGACAAGGCCGTCGGTGCGCGCGGCGTTCATAAAGTCCCGTCGTACCCTGCTTCATTCATGAGCATATGTATTTCACCGACGCGCGACGACGCACCACTTGTTGCGCAAGGCAGGGCGTTGCTGCAAAAGCGATTTCTTCATGGGGAATTGGTTCCCAGGCATCACAGGCACGTGGGACCGCCCGCCCATGCCGAACGCCAAACCAGCCGCATGCTTGTTTTCCTGCAGGAGCAAGACTTCTCTGTGTAGCTTGGACTTGGGTTTTCCCTTTTCTTCCTTCTTCGCTTTGGCCGACGGCGGCGTCGTCGCCGCGCCTCCGCTCACGCCGAGGATGTCCGCTACATCCCCCATATTTTAATATTATATCGAATTGAACAGGTTTACCTACTTTCGAAATTTCACGTACATTTCCCGTACTCTTTGTTCGGTTGATTTGTACTATTAAGCTTTCCAATTGAACTTTATCTCATCGTACCAACACGTACAATTAGATACATTTCTGATTGGTCAAAACTCATCGAAATCAAGCCGATCGCCCCAAGGATCGCGCGACTCTTTAGTGAAATGTATTTCCAGATCAAGATCGCGTTTCTTCGTAGAATCTAAAGCATCGCAAAGGACGCGAGACGACATCCACCGCGATAGACACGCCCGCCGCCTCCGTTGTCGATACATCCTCTCCCATCTCCACGTACAGTCTGTGCATCTCCGACTTTGTCTCATCCGTGCGTAGAGAGACACTATGAACCCGAGCATGGACGATTACGGCTACGACGACGAAAGCAAGTTACACGAGCAGCTCGGATCATCGCGAGAAAAGGGCGGCAAGAAAGCGTGGACACCTGAAGAAGACCAGCAGATCATCATGCTCGTGGGTCGCCTCGGATGCAAACACTGGTCCAAGCTTGCCAAGATCATGAACGACGCCAACGTCCACGGCGCCGTGCGCAGTGGCAAGCAATGTCGCGAGCGATGGCACAATCATTTGGGTCGCTTGGACGCGTGCATGTAGCATCGCTCACACGCATGCAAATAGATGCATCAATCAAGAAGGGACCGTGGACGAAGGAAGAGGAAGCGCTGTTGGTCGCGGCGCATGCCGAACATGGAAACCAGTGGAGCAAGATCGCCAAGCTCTTTCATGGTCGCACAGACAACGCGATCAAGAATCGATGGTACGTGTCGCGTGGGTCACCATGCGTGACGACAGGCAGGTTTGCCAAACAGAGGCGAGAGATGCGTCGGACGGGCAAATCGAGCGCCAAGGGGTTCGAGGTGCGTTGCATCGCCGTGAGGAGGCACTGAGAGAACCTGCAGGAGTATGACGACGACGACGAACTACAGAGCAGTACACCCCGGCCTGACCCCCACCACGACCGCATTCGGTGCGTTTACCCCGTTGAAAGTTTAATGATGGATCAACGCAGGGCCCTGGCCACGGGTGGCGGTCCCGGTGGCGGCATTTCCCCCAAGCCCGAAGCATGGATGCAACATCATCATCCACACCACCAGTATCATCCTCATCACATGCCGCCGCCATCGTCGTCGCTGTCGCCAACGTCCCAGATGCAGTGGGTGTTTGGCCGAAACGAGGAATATGGAGACTGAGGCATGTGGTTTTCTCCTTGTAGCAACCCTGGGATTATGTGGTCGCATGGACACTCTTCTTCGTCTGCGATGATGCCGTCGTCGCACGCGCCGTGGCGCGCCCTGCATCACCAGTACGTTTTTCCTGCCGTCAGCGGGATATTTTTGTGGGGTGTTGACATCTATGCGGTGTAGGATGGATGAATTGGGCTCCTTTGAACTTGGCATGATGGCCGACGACGACGAAGCGGTCGAAGCATGTTCCTATTCGTTTGGCATGCGGCAACTCGACATTGGGAACGACGACGGAGGGACCAAACGAGACCGACAGGATGTAGTACCGCCGTCTCTCTCGCACCCGCGCGGCGGGTACCCCTTCATGGAGATAGACTTAGATTGGACGGACAAAGTATTGATATGATCAACATGCTGCCCTTCATGTTTGTCTTCGGGTCGTGCATCCGCGAGCTCCGCGTGACTTGGCGGCTTGCGGTTGGTCGCACCGGCCGGTGCGACAAGTCTGTTGATGGCACCTCAAAACCTCTTTAAATGGATATAGTTGGAATGTAGGTTTGATAGAATGTCATGTAGTGTGGCCCTGGCTGTTTGAATATATTCTTCCGGATGACCTCCAAGCCATATCCGAATGATTTGTTCCACCCAATCACAGGAGCCAATGAAAGCATCGAAATTCAATCCTTCGAGGGCCATTTCCATTGTCACTCGGCAAGAAGACGGCGGACGAGCGCAAGCTTCGGCACCGGATCATCCACATCGAGATGGGAAAGGACGTGCAATACACATCTGTGAAGTTGACGGACGATGACGACAAGGGACTCGAGCCCATGAACGTGCGGATGACGCAGGAAGTGCGCGACCCGAATGCCAAGCCTTCGTGGAAGAACCTCGTGTGGTGGGCGTTCCTCGTTGCGCCGTACATGGTGCTGCTTCTCATGGCCGTCGCACCGTCGTTCAAAAACAACGCCGGTGGTGATTTCTGTGGCATCCAACGCCTCGAGAAACTCGACATAAAGCGCAACGTCTTTTACGACGAATCCGTCGTGACGGAACGCACGCGGTTCGCCGCGATCGGCCAGAAAGGCGCGACCATTTGGATGACCGGACTCTCGGGCAGTGGGAAGAGTACAATCGGACGTTCGTTGGAAGCCAAGCTCATCCACGACCGCATCCAGGTCTACCGCCTCGACGGCGACAACGTCCGCATCGGGTTGAACCGCGATTTGGGCTTCTCGGCCGCGGACCGCCAAGAAAGCGTGCGCCGAGTTGGTGAAGTGGCCGCGCTCTTTGCCCAGTCGGGGACGATTACGATCGTCGGACTCGTCTCGCCGTACCGCGCCCACCGCGACGAAGTGCGCGACCTCCATGCCAAGATGAACATTCCGTTCTACGAAGTGTTTGTGGACACGCCCCTGAGCGTCGTCATGGCGCGCGACATCAAGGGACTCTACAAGAAGGCCGTGAGCGGCGAAATCAAGCAATTCACGGGCGTCTCAGCGCCGTACGAGGCCCCGCTGCACGCCGACATGACGCTCTTCACACCCAATATGACGCTCGACACGGAAGTCGACGCGCTCTATGCCTTCCTCCAAAAGAAGGGTTTGCTCACGGGCGTCGACGCGCTCCCGAGCGGCTACCCCGGTGTCGCCATGGCCGACGGCGGCAACGCCGCGACCCCGTTCGACGCGTTGTACCCTGACACACCGGCCGTCGTCCAGCCGACGCCAGACATGCCCCGTGTCCTCCTCCGCGACGAAGATCTCCACTGGCTCCAAGTGATTGGTGAAGGCTGGGCCTCCCCGCTTCAAGGCTTCATGCGCGAAGGCGCGTACCTCCAGTGTCTCCACTTTAGCTCGGTCGTATTTGACGCCGACAACTTGACGGCAGGCACCTTAAACCCACACGTTGCGACCAACTTTTCCGAGTACTCGACCGCCGACGTCGCCAAGGGCACCCGCGTGAGCATGCCCATTCCGATTGTGCTGCCCATCACACACGCCACCAAGACCGCCATTGCCAAGGCGTCGCAGGTCGTCTTGGTCAGCCGCACGGGCGACGAAGTCGCATTGCTGCTCGACCCTGAAGTATACGACCACCGCAAGGAAGAGCGCATCACGCGCACGTTTGGCGCGATGGACAAGGGCCACCCGTATGTCATGGCCATCCAAAACTCGGGCGACTATTTGCTGGGCGGTGAGATCCAACTGCTGCACCGCGTGCAATACCACGACGGGCTCGACGAGTACCGGTTGACACCGGCCGAGTTGCGCGCGAAATTTGACGCGTTGGGCGCGGATGCGGTCCTGGCCTTTCAAACCCGCAACCCCACGCACGCCGGCCACGCGTACCTGATGAACCAAGGCCGGCAAGTCCTCCTCGACCAAGGGTTCAAGAACCCGATTTTGTGGCTCAGTCCGCTTGGTGGATGGACCAAGGACGACGACGTGCCGCTAGACGTGCGCGTGCGGCAGCACGAAGCCATCATCCGTGACGGCATGTTGGACCCAGCTTCGACGGTGCTCTCGATTTGGCCGTCGCCGATGGTGTACGCTGGCCCGCGGGAAGTGCAGTGGCATGCCAAGAGCCGAAAGAACGCCGGTGCGAGCTACTTTGTCGTCGGCCGCGACCCCGCGGGAATCAAGCGCTCGGACATCAAGGACGACATGTACGCCGGCGACCACGGGAGATACGTGCTGCACTTGGCGCCTGGGATGGAAGAGATGAATTTGCTCAGTTTCCCCAAGGTCTACTACGACAAAACAGACCACAAAATGAAGCCGATGGACCCGACGCGCAACAAGGCCGACTTTTTGTCCATTTCGGGCTCAAAAATGCGCTTCATGGCCAAGGAAGGGTTCCAGCCGTGCGCCGACGCGATTTCGTCTGACTGGGAAGCGACGCCAACATGTGTCCCGCCGGGCTTTATGGTGCCCTCGGGATGGAACCTCATGATCCAGTACTACCAAAAGATGGCCGACCCGACCTACTTGCAATTCTCGACACCGTTTCGAAACTTTTCCGCGACGGGGCCGTCGTCAGTCGTGGCGGCAGGCCAGCTGGGCACGCTCGCCTTTGAGCTCTCGTTTGTGGACCCGACGACCAAGGCCACCATTTCCCCGTGGCATGACATCCCACTATTCGTGAACGCGACGGTCGTGAATTTCGTCGTCGAGATCGAAAAGGGTCGCATGGAGAAGATGGAAGTGAACAAGGAAATTGCATTCAAT
Organism: Aphanomyces stellatus; assembly: GCA_009835185.1. Lineage (NCBI taxonomy): Eukaryota > Oomycota > Saprolegniomycetes > Saprolegniales > Verrucalvaceae > Aphanomyces > Aphanomyces stellatus. The sequence continues at coordinate 39,550 of VJMH01001504.1, forward strand.
CCGATCAAGCAAGACGTGACCAAGACCAACCACGCGCGGTACTACATGTACGGCGTCCCGTTCTTCAACTATGGCATGCTCCCGCAAACGTGGGAAGACCCGAGTGTCGTGGACGCGGCTGGGCATGGCGGCGACAACGACCCGTTGGATGTGATTGAAATCGGGTCCGCGACGCTGCCCGTCGGGTCCATCAACCCTGTCAAGGTCCTCGGGAGTCTCGAGTTGATTGATCAAAACGAAGTCGACCACAAGATTGTCGTGCTCTCGATCACGGACCCCCTCGCGCCCGTGATCCACTCGGTGGCCGACCTGCTCCAACACAAGCCCCTCGTTGTGGACCAATTGGTCGACTGGTTGAAGAATTATAAAATCCCCGAAGGCAAGGCTGTGAACCAACTGAGCCAAGACACAATGACGAGCGAAGAAGACGCACTGGCCATTATCAAGGCAACGCACGAACGATGGCAGGCATTGAAGGACGGCGCCGTGGCGAACCCGGGCTTTTGGCTCGGCCCGCAGTAGATAGACACATTTTATATAGATGGGAATGATATTTTTGTCAAAACGGACGTATTACGACGCACGACGTATGCAATGTTATACAATACGACAATGCTCTACACATCTTAAATGCTATATTCGTCGCTTTCGACAAGCGGGGGTGGCTTGAGGTTCTTGGCGCTGTTTTGATGCAACAAAAGTTGCGCCTCATACATGGCGGCTTCCGTGTCGAGTTTCACTTCGGGCGTGAAATCAAAGTCCTTAAACAGGCGCTTCTCGTCTTTGGCGCGGCTGTTGCCCGTCGCGGGTTGCGGCGGCGGGGCCATGCCCTTTTCGATTTCTGTGATTTCTTGGTCCGTAAACGCGTTGGGAAAGTTGGACGTGTCGGGGAGACCGTTGCCGCTTTGCGTGTCAATTTTCGGTTTGAACGGGGCGGGGATTTCCTTGCGGTACAGCTTGCCCCAGTCGATCGAAGCAAAAAAAGGGTGTTCCATGATCTCCTTGTCGCCACGCGGGCCACTGCCCAAACGTTGGTTCGGATCCTTGAAGAGCAACCGCTGGATGAGGTCGCGGGCTTGGGGCGAAATGTAGTCGGGGATGCTCAAGTTGCCGCGCAAAATGTTGTGAAACAGTTGCTTCTTGTCGTTCGTGTAGTACGGAGGGAGGCCCGTGAGGAGCTCAAAGAGCAGCGCGCCGACGGAATACCAATCCAACGGGAAACCATGGCTAGTATCACCGGGTCAGGACAAGACACATATTCAGAACGTACCCAGAGCGCGACAACATTTCAGGAGCCAAATACATGGGAGACCCGCAGAAAGTGTTGGCAGACGAGTGGTCGGCAACACCTTCCTTCGAGATACCAAAATCGGTCAAGAGGGCATTCCCGTCGAGGTCCATGACGACGTTTTCAGGCTTCAAGTCGCGAAAGACAATGCCCTAGCCAAAGGCAATGAACCCCTTTGTTCATTGGACGACGCAATCGTACCTTGGAATGCAAATGCGACAGGGCCAAGACAATTTGGCCAATGTAAAAGGCCGCTTCGGGTTCCGTGAACGCTTTGCGTCGGGTCAAAGTCGACAACAAGTCACCACCACCGCAATATTCCATGACCAAAAAGAGGCGATCTTGCGACTGGAACGCATAGTACAAACTGACAATGTACGGGTGGTCCGAGCACGCTTGGAGGGCCGCCTTTTCTGTGTGGATGTACTGCGCTTGGTTCTTTTGGACAATGGCTTGTTTGTTGTAGGCCTTCAAGGCAAAATACTTGTCCTTGTTGGCGCCCTTCCCGCGGACAAGATACACCTTCGCAAAGGCACCGCGACCCAACACCTTGATGAACTCGAAATCACGCGGGCCCAAGGCCAGGCTTTCGTGGTACTTGTTCTTGAACGTCACGTGCATTTCAGTCTTTTTCGTGTCGTCGGTGGGGTCGATTGCAGGCGCGGGAACCATGGGAGAGGCCGGCGACGACTTGTCGTTGCTGCCCAAAAGCACTCGAATGGGATGGCCAATGGGGGAAATGTGAAGCGGGAGCGAGCCAGAGGCATTCGCCGCATCGACACGGGCGCCATAGGCAATGAGCAATTTGGCACATGCAATGTTGCCGCCTTCCGCGGCCAAGTGGATGGCCCCGTTTCCATTTTGGTCGGTCGTGTTGGGGTCAGCGCCAGCTTTCAACAGCTCCTCGACACACCTAAACACTAAGTTGTAAGCCACAAAAAGTCCCAACACAAAGGAGCCAACCCGGCGTGGCCTTCTTGGGCGGCCAAGTGCAAGGGCGTCAAGCGATCGGCCGTGCGGGCACCCACGTCGGCGCCGCGGCTGCACAATTCAGCGACGGCCTTGGGGAAATTGTTGCGCGCGGCAAGATGCAACGCCGTGTATTGGTTGATGCCGACACCGTTGACGTCAATCACGTTGTTTTGAAGCAACGTCGCAATCAAATGGGAATTGCCCACTTCAGCAGCGTCAAACAATTGAATTTGTTTCTTGCGCAGGTCGCGCAAATCCAACATTTGCTTGGGCACCGCCGTGGGGCCAATCGCTGCAGAGGACGCAACGCGGGACATGAGGGACGCGCGGGGCATCGACAAGGTTTCGCGGTCGCGTGATGGGTTGCCGCTTGACGACGCCGTGGCGTCGAAATTGGCCGCCGTGCCGTTGGTTTCAAGTTGGTGGATGACTACAGACGAGGGGTGAGACTTCTGAGCGGACGCACACACGCGGACGTACTCAAATCCTTTTGTGTCAATTGTTCGCGCAGTTGGCGGTTTTCTTCGAGCAATTGCTTGATCACAATGTCCTTTGGGTCTGTCGACTGCTCGGCGCCGCGCACAATGTCGTGGCTGTCCCAGAGGCTCGGGCGCGAGTAATCCTGATCTTTTTGGCCCGTGGCTTGCGAGGCAAACACAGACGCTTCGACCTGTGCCGGCGTGGGCTTGAAGGCAGGGGAGCCATCGCCAACGGTGCTGGGGCGGCTGGACGTGCCAAGGGCGATCACATGCGCGTTAATGGACTTGATCCAGTCCTCGCACTCCTTGATCGTGTTGGCGTGCGCAAACATGCGCTTGTCGCCCGTGTTGATTTCAAAACAATTCGCCTTGTTGTCGACGTTCGACTTCTTTACAATCGTTTCAGACGTCAGCTCGAGCTGTCCCTTAAAGTGCGCCAAATCCTGCTCCTCTTCTTTCTTCTTTGAGAAGATGCCGCCGCCAACTTTGTAGTAGCACAATTTGCCTTCAGCGAGAACGAAGAACCGTTCTCGCCAGTTCGCGAGTGCATCGATGGCCCCGATCGATCGCTTCGTGAGGTACCCTGTCTTGGATGAAATGAAATCGGTTGACGAAATCGGCTGGCCGGGGACCCCAAAGCCGTTGTTGCTCGAGGATTGGGACGTCAAATCGTGGCTGCTGCTGCGGCCTTTCCACGATTGACTCTTCGGGGCTGTGTACCCACGCTTGTCTCCTAGTTCGGAATTTCTCGACATGCTCTCGTCGTCTTCAAATGCGCTCTACGACAAGATGCCATGAGAAACACATTGGGACGACACGTGGAAGGCCGAGGCAACAAGCCATAAAGTTCCCCCCTCCTTTCGATCCGTCGGCAGGTGGAGTCGCAGCATTTTGCGCTCCCTGAGACGAACGACGAGGGGAAATGCACATTCATATCGGTCCCCTTCACGTACCGCAAGGAAGTCGGTCTCTGGCGGCGCGCGGGAGGTGACCAAGGAACCTTGGTTTGAGCGAACAAGAAATGCGTCAAATACTTCGCCAGAGTATTCGGCAGATGGGCGGCAGGTGGTGCCTGTAGAAAGCCATGGTAAAGGTATCCATTTTGAGAGGTTTTCCCTCGAATTTAGAAAATCCAGGGGACTTTATATGAAAGAATCTATGCTGGCCCTACCAGAAGCAATTGTATTTTATGCGGTAGGGCGTGGGAGTCCCCGAGGCGTTACAAAATTTTCAACCCCCCGCGGAATCACAGACTGCCAGCGGTCGAGACGTTCAAGTCAGCGCTGGAGCCCCGGCGAGCAAGATGGAGCATGCAAATTCCCACGTGCATGCCAAGAGGTGTGTGAGCGGGTATGCCGGTGGCGAGGAGGCCGCTTTCAGGCGCTCAGGACCGTTCGTCCGTTCCAGTCGGCTCCTGATTGTGTGCTGTCGAGGCGCAGACCCTTTGCAGGAAAACCTCAAACGTTGGCCAAGCGACTCGTGGGAGATTGAACCAGAGGTCGTGTCGGCATTGTGTATGGTGTGCACAAGTCAACAAGGTATCACACAGGGACCCCCTTCGTGTAGAAGCCTTGTGCATGTTGGACCACATTTGTTTGCGAATGTCGGCAGTCACCTCCTCCATTTCTCCCTTCAATCTATCCACTGTATCCTTTCATCGCTCCTTGACATTCGGCTCTTGCGCGGCGTCTGCCATGCGTTCATGCAATGCTGCTCCCTGCCAGAAGACGCAAAATTCCGCGCCAACTGGAAAAAGTCCTCGTTTCGTCACTGGTTCGGTTTCATCCAAATTTTATAAATCTTTTCGTCACGCCTTTCACAGCATACAAAACCCATGTGTAATTATCCGGATATTCAGGCGTCCAATTTTCAAAATTATTGCTGGAAAAATGGATGGTCGTTTGGTTGTAATTTTAAATATGTTTTAAATGATGATCAGATGTTTTTTTGCAGCCGACATTCCTCCAGACATTGTTGAAATGCATTTTTAATCCTTGCGGTCGACAAGGACATTTGAAATGCAAAAGAAGTCTCAGATGTCAGTCTGATGCCGACCAACCGCATAACAGTATCCGGTCAGAATATAAATCTCGCTGACAATTTTGCAGCCAACCCAACAGTGGCTTCCTCGGCGCCTGTTAGCAGAGCGGCAATGCCTTGACGTGAGCGTGGGCTCTTGGGTGTGGATTCACAGTGTCAGGAATAGGCAGTACCGTATACCGGTATGCTGCTATCAATTGAGACTGCCGTTGAGGGTGCTGCGTGAATCGCCGCCGCTTGTCGCGATCTTGGCCACTTGGAAGTCTCACATGAAGTGCCGCGACGCGATGTCAACCTCAAGACTCTCTCTCCCGGTACCCCATCGAGATATCACGCTACTGAGACCAGCGTTGGCGAATGCAGGTGTCGACGTCATGCAATCTCATCGATGTGTATATACAGGCTCGTGTGATTCCTGCTTCTTGAGACGCCGTGAGTCGCCCCCGCACGGTTGCTTCGATGTTCGCCCCATGGCATGCGACTTCAAGCATGTGGGAGGTGGAGTTATCTTGTTTTTTGTATATGGTCGACGTTGGAGGTGAGAGAGATTGTAGAGGCGGTCTTGGGCTCAATATGACGCGGCGCCATTCACTCTGGTTCCATGAGGTGGTTTCGCTGCCGCCTGGGTTCGTGGCCGCCGCACACCCGTGTACACGTCCGGGCGACCCATCGACAGCATCCACTCCTTTTGTTCCAGCGCGATCGTCTATTTATTGACTTCAATGAACGCGAACCTCGAAATTCGAGAGAAGCTTTGCCAAGTTCAAGTTGAACCTTCGTCAATGGAGCAGTCTAGTCTTCTGAGGAGGTGGATGAGGGTCTTGCAAGAGACGACTGCGCGGCGGCCCCTCTGACTGCTCCAGCCGCCGTACCGCCATCGCACCATGTGCCACGAGAAGGCCTCCCGCCTCTCCCCGCACCCGCAAACGCCAGAAAACGTGACGTCGGCGACGTGTTTTTACATTGTCGAGCTATACGTTGTGGCGAGAGGTCGAGTCTGATTGGCTGATTTTAGACACTGTAGAACTTCGAACTTCGGCGTTGCGTTCCCCTGTGCGCGGGTGGTGGCATTTCCCAAGTGTCGAGGCTTCGTCGCTCGGACCTCGCGCGCGCGCCATCAGTCGAACGGTGGAGCGACGACAGCAGCAGCATGCTCGTAGCCCAAGACATTGTGATGGGCGAGGATCCTCTGCACTCGATCGACTACAAAGAAGACACGATCGAGTCGCCGCCAAACAGCCGCCGCCGCCGGTTCTTCAAGAGCGGCCTCTCTACTTACGAAGAGTTTTACTCCCGCAATGAAACAGGTCGCCGCCTCGGTCGGTACACGCTCCATGTGAAGCTCAACAGTGAACGCCCTACCATGACCCTATTGCTCTCGAACAACAACCCGATTGATCCGCTCTCGCTCCTTGACGACGACGACGACCTGGCGCCGTCGACGCCTCGACTTCGTGCGGCGAGCGAATCCGGAACGTCAGACACCCTCGAATCGAACCAGGACAACGACCTGAAACTTCGCAGCAGCAGCTTTGACATCCCTGCTCGCCCCTCGGCGCTCCCGGAAGTCCTCCGACCCAAGGCCATCGCGACGGAGCGGTTCAGCTTCTTCCGCCATCGCTCCCTCCCAAAGATGCAATATGATGAGACGCGTTCGACCGAACCCGTGGTCGTCAAAGATGAGCCCACCATGTCCCCACCAGGTGAAGCCCGGCCAAGTTTTCCCATGCTGCCGACCCCCGACGACGAAGACACAGATGCGTTCCCCGTCATCCAGGACTCGTTTGACGGCGCATCGTCACCCAGTGAAGACGAAAACGCCACCAACACATCGCCCGTGTCTGCTGCAGCGGCCGCCGCGGATGCTCGCTTTGCCCCGCGCGACTCGTCGTTCTCTGTCGACCCCAACTACAAGCCCGTCGCGATCCGCAACAGCGTCAGCAACAACATGAACGTCGTTAGCTTCATCAGTGGGTACAAGGGCACCAAGCAAAACTCACGCGGGTCGTTCCGTGCCAGCTTGGACTCGCGGCCCTCGCTCGATTCGGTCCGCAAGTCGGCGCGCAAGTCCAAGCATTCGCCGTCGTCGTACAACCCGCAGGAACTCAGCTTGAACAAAAAGCTGCGCGAGGCGCGGAACCGCATCCCACTCGAGTTCCGCGACGAGCTGAGTCACTTGCTCGAAAAGCCGTTCGTGCCCACGGCCAAGACCAAGGCCAAGCAGGTCAAGTTTGCCGCCGAGAACGACGTGCGGGTCTTCGAGTGGGAGGAGGAGGACGACGACGACACCAAGAACCGCATCGAAGAAAGCGCCGACGACGTCGTCTTGATGACGGACGGCGTGCTTGACGACAAGGTCTACATCGTCGAACTCGACGGCCAAGCCGTGAATGTCTAGTATTTAACTGTAACCCCTTATTTAAGATCGCCACGAATTCAAAGTATACACGTAGTCCATGGGGTATGCAAAGCGATCAACGCATGTTGGCAAAGTCGATCCCGTCCTCGTCTTCGTTGTGGGCTGCCGCCGTCGGCGCAGCCGGGCGGACTTGGTCGGTCGACGCGATGTCCGAGGCCACATCCTCCTTGGACGGCGACGACTCGTCGGGGCCTTCGTCTACTTCTGGGTGCATGTGCGTGAAGAACGGGACCAAGTACTTGGCGTCGAATTGCAAGATGCGCATGCGCTTCAAGGGGCGCACCATTTGATCGATCTCGAGTTCTTCCGTCGGCTAAACGGAGTGAGCATGTAACTCCGACGACGGCAGTCGTACCGTGAGACGTTTGATCTTGAGGTAGTTGAGCACGGGCACGGTCCCGCCGCCGCCAATGAAGAGCGTAATCAAGACGATGATCATGGTGACCGTGATGATTTCCTACAACCCAGTCACACCCAAATAAACGTGGCAGCGAACCTTGCGCTGCAGTTCGTTGGGCCATTCCAACGCGAGCGCAAAGCAGAGCGCGCCGCGGAGGCCACTGAACCAAATCATGTGCTGCGTCGCGAGCGGGATGCGACGCTCGGGGGTCTTGCGCGAGTTGATGACGTATGAGAGGGGGTAAACATGGAGCGCGCGGCCGATCAAGCACGCCACGAGTGTCCAGATCGCAAACGAAAGATGAAAGCCTTCGTAGACGGAAAAGACCGCGAGGCCCAAGTCTAACGCAGGCATATGAGTGGCAGGGACGAGAAGAGGACAATGTACTGAGGAAGACGGTCGCCTCGGACACATACGAGATCGCATTGAAAAACTTGGCGACGCTACGGGCACCATGTCAACGAAGAGTGTGCAAGCACATCGACGACGTACGTGGCTTTGCCTTGGTCACTCAGGTTGTTGCATGCGTAGTGCTTCATGGAGATACCTATGGCAGACACATGAGAGTGAGGTGGACGACAGAGACAATGATACCCGCAAAGAGCAGCGCCACGACGCCCGAGAGATCAAAGACCGTACAGACCGAGAATGGCAAGTACGAAAACATAATGTACACGGCGACTTCTTGGTACAAGCATCCCTTGAAGTTGTAGTGCTTGAAGAGGAGCGCCGAGAGCATGCCAATCAAGAGGCCGACCAAAGTCGACCCGATGAAGATGAACGTAAAGTCGAGAATCGCCATCGGGATCGCGCTCGCCGTGAAGGCATTCCCGATGAATTTCGAAAACGACCCAAAGAGGACGATCGCGACGGCGTCGTTAAGCGAGCTTTCGCCAAAGACCAAGTAGAACAACGTGGGTTCCTACAAGAAAGCATGGGTCGGGGCAGGACGGCAGGAGCGTACCACGCGGAGTTCTTGGAAAATGGCCAGCACCGACACCGTGTCCTGGGTGGTGCACGTGAGGCAATGGAAAGTGATAGGATGTTGTCGTCTACCGTCGCGCTAATGAGAGCCCCAAAGGACAATGCTTCCGCCAACGTGAGCTTGAAGCACACCCCGGCATAACCAGCAATGTAGACGATCACCCCCACGACAAAACTCGAAATCGTTGTGCCCGCGACGGCGTACGTGACGATGGCCGTGATGTTGTCAAAGAAGAAGCGGCGCTTCATGGTGTAGCCTGGATGCAATGAGTCACGCGACGAAAATACGCCAAGCGTACCTGAATTGAAGATAATTGGGGGCAACAGGCCGACGAAAAAAATGTTGGGGTCAAAGGTTGCGAGCTGGAAGGAACAGGTCAAGGGAGAGGTAGCAGGGCGCGGACGTACCGATTGCGTCACCGAGTCGGTATGCAGCAAGTAGAGGATCCCACCCATGATACCCACAGCGATCGTTGCTACGCAACCTCGCAGTTAGAGAGTGATAGAGAGCGCAACAAACCTGTGGCCTCGGGGAGAAAGTACCAATGCTTGTGGTGTGCCGCCCAGTTGCTAAAGAGAATCGAGAGCATGATTGTGGTGAGGGTCACCGCGAAGTAGATCGCAAACTCCCGCTGGGTCGTCATCCCGCTCGCGTGTTCTGTCTCCACCATCGTCTTCCCGTCGTCGTCTTCAGTTCCGATTCCAAATGCGCGAATGCGGTCGTTTCGATTCAACTCGTCGGATCTCTCTTGTGATGTGAAACCGTCGCCGTGGGATATACATTTTCACAGGTTAATTTCCCTCCCAAAAACGAATATTCTTCTTGTGACCCTTCAAGGAACGCCCACAAACGAAATGCGCGCGATTCCAACGCTCGTTGAAGAGGCCTTGCGCGATTCGATCGCCGACTTCCCCGCCGAGCTGCAAGTGTCCCTCAAGGAGAAGTTTGCTGCGTATCATGCCAACCCGGAGACCCTACATGTTGAGCAAGTTGTGTGCAAGCGGATGACCGATGCCCATGCCCAACGGCTGCTCTTCACCCCGACGCCGGAGCATGCCGCGCTTTACGTGCTGCTCATTCAGGGACCTCCCCAGGGTGCCCCCGAGACACACCCGTGCGCGATCGTCTGCCAGCGGTACCTCGCGATGTGGTACTTGAGTCACGCGCGGCACTGGCCACTCGTCAAGGAATTCGTCCTCCACGTACCGATCTTTCATCCTCCTTCTTCTCACATAATTCTGTCACATAGGGCGGGTTGGATGCGCTCGTTCATCTCTTTGACCACGAAAATATGCACTTTCGCGGCCAAGCGCTCGACGTGTTCACCCAGGTTTGGGTTCGATCTGATGGGTCTCACACGACATTATGTAGATCACTAGCAACCCATCGTTCGACTGGTTCACCGAGCCAGCGTGCACCGAGGCCAAAGCGCTGCACTCGAAGATGCTCCTTCTCACAAACACATCCGACATGATCCAGTCGCTCGTCGCCAACAAGGACGTGCCCGCGATGTCCTTTTACGCGCTGCAGATCCTCGCCTTTTACATGAGTTGGGTGCGCAAGCTGTACACCAAAGGCGAGCTGCGGTTGAGTCAAGCGCTTTTGGACACGCTCGCGCAGTGGAAGCATGAAGAGGGGTCGGCCATCGAGCGGGCCGAGGACGAACTCAAGTTGGCGGCCAGTGTCTTTGACGACTTCAACCGGTGGCCTGCCGCCGATGCCGTCGTGAGCGCCAAGAACGAAGCACCATCGTTTGCGAGCGGCATCAAGTTCCCCGAAGGAACGTTCAACTTGAAGCAAGCGGCCGATGCAATACACGGCTTGGACTTTGATCACGCGATTGCGCTCTGCGGCGAAGTCATTGGTCTGGGTGGGGCGGACATGGACGTGATGGCGGCGCATGGACTCCGCGGCCGCGCGCGCTTTTTGCGCCACTTGGACGCCAGCGACATGAAGAAGTAAGGTTGGATGGCGGCCAATCTCTCACGAACCAACACAGGGCCGTCGACGACTTGACGACGGCGTTGGAGAAGATGACTGACCAAGCCAGTCCATATGTCTCGCGCGCGGACCTCTTGGTCGAGAAAGCCTCCGCACTGGCACGTCTCCATCTCTTCAAACCTGCGTTGGCGACCGTCGCAGTGCCAACTGACGAGTGGATGGCGTCACCGGACGACCTCGCCAAGCTCCATGCCACACGCGCGGCCATCGAAGCTGACTTTGCCAACTTTGAAAAGGTCCATTGGTGACGTCTCTGAGTCAGTCTCACTCGTCGAGTGTCTGCAGATCTACGACGAAAAGCATGCCAAGGAAGCGTCCATTTTCGACGCGATCCTCGCGCGGCGCGGAAAAGCCGAAGCAACCGCGCGCCACTGTGCCTCGACAATCGATCTTGGGCCCGACGACACCACCGTTGCACCCGACGACACTACCGTTGCACCCGACAACAACGAACCAACGACCGTCGTCGTCGCAGAGGACAACAACCACGACGACGACACGACAACTGCGTCGATGCCACCCGTGCTCCCATCAAGTAACCAAGACGACAACGATGCCGATGCCAGCCACATGACAACACCGAGGCCACCAATCGAGCGCAAGAAGAGCGCCAAGACACCCACCGTCCCATCCTCGACGACGCGGCATGGCATGACGTCGCTCGCTCGAAAACTCTGTCGGTGCAAGCAGGCGTCGCCGCTGGTCGTGGCCAAGGTAGAGTGATGTCCATCTTGTCCTTCTCGTCCCAATGTGCACCACCAGTTGCTCGCGTCTTTCTCGGGCGCCGACTTGGCGGCAGCACTCCACGACATTTTGAACCCCGACATGTTGACGATGGTCCTCGCCAGCCTGCCGCACGTCGCCCCCGCCAAGGCCACAGAGGTACGTCGTACCCGACGACCACACTCTCCACAAATTCAACGAACGGACGATAGATACTGGCGGTTGTGCGCTCGCTGCCGGCGTTGCCGCTCGTCCTCGACCTCGCCGACGACCCGATGCTCCTTGTACAGCTGGGGCTTTGAAGACACTGCCATAATAAATACATTCGAAATTACTCTTCAATCGTGTCCCAGCCATCAGTGTCGAGCTTGCCGCGCACGGCCGCTGGCATTGGAATCATGCCTTCGAGTGGGGGCGACAGCGGGGCGCTGCTAATTGTGGGTTCAAGTCCCACAACCGATGCCGCCTTGCCACGTCCGCGCCCTCGGCCAGCACCACGGCCACCGCCGCTTCCCCGGCCGCCACTGCCCCGACCGGCACCGCCGCCACGACCACCAATCTTTTTGGGGCTTGTCACGGCGGACACGGCGGCGGCGGTGGCGGCGGCGGCCGACGCCGCAATGGCTGCGGGGGACGACACCGTGTAGAGCATGCTATTCTGCGGCGAACTCGAGCCCCCGCCAATCATAAACGCCGGCAGCGCGTTGTTGTAGCTCGAGTTGGCGGCCGCGAGCATTTGGGAAAACGTCTTTGCCTGCGCGGCCTGCGACTGCGCCTGGAGCTGGGCCTGGACTTGTGCCTGGGCGAGCGAGAGCTGGCCGAGGCTCAACTGCGCCGTCATGAAGAGGTTCGGATCCGTGAACATTGACTGCGAATGGAGGAGCGGGTTGGCCAACGCCGCGGCGTTCAGTTGCGCCCGGCTCTTGGGCGAGAGTGGCGCGCGGAGGAGGCTGTTGGCGCCGCCAAGCCCGACGCCGCCACCGACGAGGCCCTTGCTCGGGCGGTTCGTCTTGCGATTGCTCGGGTTGGTCAGCGTGATCGACGTCGCCATACCCGAGCGCCGCAACGTGCGAAACTTGTCCTTGAGCTGCACGTTGGATCGGTCGTTGAATTGCACTCCGAGGTCCTTGTCCACTAGGATCAAGCTCCAGACATTGCGCTGGCCGTTGTACTTCTTGACCCCTTCGATCAACGCGCGCTCTTCCATCGCCGTGAACGGGCGGTACTTGCGATGGTTCTTTCGGTTCTCCGTGTAGCTCGCGAGTTCGGGGCGTGTCTTGATGAGCGTGCGCCACTTGTCCTTGAGGTCGACGCCAGATCGGCCGTGGAAGAGAGGGCCCAAGTGGGGGTCGCGGAGGATGCTGCTCCATGGGCAACTGTCATCGGCATACCGTTGGACCCCGAGCACGAGCGCGGTCACTTCGTGGGGGCAATACTTGCGCCGCTTGCCCTTGATGCGGTCGCCGACGTTCTCGCACGCAAAGTCGGGCGAGTTGCGCGGGTACGGAAAGTTGGCGCTCGCAGCGACGCTGAGTTGCTGCGCGACGTTCGCGCCCAGCGACTGGACGTGTTGCAGCTGTTGCAGTTGCTGGTGCTGGAGCTGCACGTGGTAGAGCTGTGCCGCACTAAGCTGTTCGTGCTTTGTCGGACTCCCGTCGTCGTCGTCCATGAGTTGCAAGAACGTTTGAAGTTGAAGCGATCTTCGAGCTCGCGTCGGTCGGTCGCACTCTCGCTCGTGGGGAGGGGCTCGGGTAGGCTTGGGGCTTCCACTAGGGCTGCGGAAAGCCACGCCGCGAATTTTGGGTTTTGGGCGAGTGACTCCATACAAAATTCAACATTTGAACGCAGCGACCGACATGGACCAATCAGAAGCCAGGATTCCAGATGGATTCCGCCCAGAGAATTGATTTGTTTATTATATTGGTGTGACTCCCCCTACAAACACGAAATAGAACATTTGAAACGAGGAAAATAAAAATAAATATTAGTCAACCCCTAAACATCCCCAACCACTCAAATGGCATGTCTCCGATTGGCCAAATTTGAATTTGGAGACGCGTACGTGGCGCGCGGGAATGCGGCGGCGGCGTCGGCGCGAGAAGAGGAGGATGACTACGGCGATGGGATGTTCATTGACTTTGTAGAGCTTTTCCTTCGCTCGTACTCCTTTTGAACCAGCTTGTCGATCGCGGTCGACGCCAGCGTCGGCTTCTTCCCGAACGACGTTCGTCGGATCGCATTCCAAGCAGTCGCGGCTTTGATCTGAACACTCTTGGACGGTGTGACCTTCGTCGTAGTGCCTGCAGAATGATCATCTTCTGTGGCGTCGACTTTGGACTCGAGGACTTCCCGGACCGCGGCGATCGTTGTGTTTTGATAGTGTTCGTAAGGGTCAGTACGACGGTAAAGGTATGGTTCCAGAAGATGTTGCAGGATGAACCTAGCCCATACGAATGTGTCCATCATGAATGCGTCTTGGACGAGCATCGCCGTACCCGACGGTGTTGGACCATGCGACCCCAACTTCCCACGACGCCAAATCACCAAGCCAAAACATGACGACTTCAATGCATGTGGTCGTGTAGGTGGCGAAATGATGCGGCCGGACCTGCATCATGCCGCGATAACGTCGCGTCGTCTTTATCAGTTGTACCTTGGGAAATGTGCGGTGACGGTGGCCGAGGAAACGACATCGATTGGCGACGGCCGCAATTTCTTCCTTTGTATCTACACAAAAGGTAGTCCATCGATCTCTCTTCGTCGCTGCGCACCTGCTTTGGACGAGAGAATAAATTGGATGGCGCTCACGAGCACTTCGCCACGCTTCTTGGCATTGGCAAACACCTTCGCGATCGTCGTGTCTCGCTCGAAGAGCCGGAGGAAGAACTCTTCGTAGAAGAGGACGATGCCAGGCCGCCCGTACTGCCGCATCATGGGCGGCCCGGCGGTCTGAATGAGCGTCCACGTTCGCCTGCACGTCTCGATGTACGCGGTTGTCAACTTGGGCAGGAGGGGGAAGTGTGGCGGCATGTAGTGCTGGACATGGTATGCCTCACCCGTCCCCAAGGAGAACGTGGCGAGCATGTCCACGTCCACGTCCGTGTCGGCGGGCGCATTGAGTCGCACGACGCGCGGTTTGTCGCGGCGCGACGACCCCGTGGCGCCCATCGGAAGCGTCGGGCTTGAACAACGATGGGATCTTTTGAACTTCTCTGATTGGACGAAACTGTAACGGTCAGTCAATTCGACCAATCAAAAGGAAGTGGGGGCTTGTGGACACATGTTGCACTTTTTCCCCCACCAAGTAACACAACAGTCTGGATTTCCCGAGAATCTTCTTGCAAGATTCTCGCATTATCCCACCCGTTGAAGCCGCTCCTCGTGAGATGGACGCGCGCAGGAGATCCAATCAAATCATCCTTCTGTCTCGATCGTCGCGTAAGCATGCACCGTGCTGTCGATCGTGGACTGTCGCATGCTTGGCGGCGTCTCGCACTCGACTCCTTCTTCTTGGCCTTGCCAGTGGATGTCGTTGAAGTCAAACTCGTCCCTGTCTGTTGTTGGCACGGGCGGGGGCACAGTTGTCAGAGATGCCTCGCTGACTTCGACCAGCGACGGCGGTGGTTTGGATCCAAACATGGCGTCCCAGAGGTCCATGGCTGGCGCGGGACGAAACATAAAGACGGCACCGACGACAATCACGGCGATGACTGATGCGAGGATGGCCAAGAGCGCGACGCTGGGCGAGCCTTGGGTCACGACAGAGTTACTCGCGCCAATGTCACTTGCCACAGCCGAAAAGTAAAAGCCCACCGCGAGGGGCTTGCCGCTGTTGGCCACATCTGTGGCGACGGCGTTTGCTGCTCCAGCAACACGACTCATCCTGGAAAGTGTCGCTTCGACGGCGTGTAACGGCGACCACTTTGCGATCGTTCGCAGAGGTTGTGATACTTGGTCGACTGAGATTGCATGGTACCACAGCACTGGTGAATCAGGTTTTTGTTGATGACTACTTGTCCACCTGCGACTCGTTGCGTGTTCATGCGAGGCCACATGTCCCTCCAATTCCGCGCAGTGGGCTGCAAGCACATACTGTGCACACTTCAGAAGCTGGTGTCCGGCCGTCGTGTCGGTTCCCCGATTGAAACCGATTCTGTAACTGGCAAGCGCACACCCGCCGCCGATCGAAGCCACAGCCATGGAGCAACTCAAGCTCTTGGCGTCGCAAAAAGCCGAGCGCGATGCGTGGATCCAGGCCAAGCTACAGGAAAACAAAAAGTTGAAAGAAAAGGAGGACGCACGCGTTGCGGACGAGGCGCGGCAGACCAAGGAACGGTTGTGGAGTCCATATGGGCGCGCGGCGCACTTTACCAACGAACTCAACATCGCGTGGAAGGGCGACTTGGACATCTTCCACTGGAACCGCGTGGTGCCGTTCCGCGACCTCGTCGCGCTGCGCGTGACGGGGCACAACCTCGTCGCGGTCCCTCCCGAGCTTCCCGAGAACCTCCCTGCGCTGCAAGTGCTAGTCTTGATTTCAGATTCGCTCGAGACATTGCCAGAGAATGTACGGTCGTGTACCCACCGCTCCGACCGTTGCGTCGATCGTAGATTGGCCTCTGGACGCACCTCGTCGAGATGGACGTGACGAAAAACAAACTCCACTCGTTGCCCGACTCGATCGTATGTCGTCGGATTGTGTCGTGCGAAATGACGTGGCAATGCCTAGTGTGACTTGACCAACCTCACGTTCCTCAATCTCTCCAACAACCTCCTTGACGCCTTGCCCGATCGCTTCGTACGTCAATCCGTCATGCGTGTCGTCCACGGACATGCCAATAGGGTCAACTCTGGCGGCTCGAAAACGTCTGGGTCGAATGCAATCGATTGACCCAAACCCCACCAACCTTTGGGAAGCTTCGCTGCCATGGCGCCAACCTGAGTGCCAATCGCTTCACATCGTGGTCGCTCTCTGTCCCCGAACTCTGCCATCTCACGACGCTCACCATCAACTTGTACGCCATCCTTTGACGACCGCGTTGCTATCAATCACTCGAGCTCGTAGAAACAATTTGACTGCGCTGCCAGACGATCTTTGCACGCTCCCGTCCCTCACGGCCCTCTCGGCCAGCAACAACAGCCTCACGTGTCTCCCCGAGGCTTTTGGCACGCTCACCAAACTCACGTCGCTTCGCCTCGACTGGAATCGGATCAAGGAACTCCCGTACTCGTTTCGACACCTCCACGCCCTCGTCAAGATCCACATGGAACACAACCCGACGACAATGCCGCCCCCCGATGTCATCTACCAAGGCGCGGCCGTCGTCGTGCCGTACATGGAGCAGCGGTACCAAGCGTGGCTGAGGCAGGGGCGACGCAAAGTCGTGGAGCAGCTGCAAGCCGTGCTCGCGGCGCTGCACGTCGAAATTGACCACGCGCTCGCGAGCAATAACGCCGCGTCGAGCGACTGGACCGACCTGCTCGCGTGCTTTGAGGCGGGCGGCGAGCGCGTCGTGCGAGGAACGACGCTGGCGTTTTACGCGCTCGTGTTGCCATCGTTGAGTTCGGTAGGTCCCATGCGCCGCCGCCATGTGGCAAATCACTCCCGCCACACGCGGCTAGCTTATTCGTTGGTCGACTCATGGACGGCTAGACCATCTTGCCGACGGTTGCAGCGCATTGGGCGGCCCATCCCAAGCACCGACCGAGCGAAGCGGACGTGCCGGTGGATTTCTTCGACCTCCCAGAGTCCATCCTCGTCGACGCGATCACGTACTACGACGACGAGTACACGTGCGCGATGGTGCCCAACGAGACGGTACAGAGGTACCGCCGCGACGACGAGTCTCAGTGAGGTGTAGGCTCGTTTTCGCCGATGTGCGTGCGTGGACCCCGAGACGCAGACCAGGCGACCGTGCAATCGAACGCCGGCGCCATATCAATGCGAGCGCAATGACGTGGCACTACTGCGGACCAAGATGGTTACAAAGGAAGAGTTCAAGGAGATGCAGAGCGACTCGTATTTGATGGCACGGCGCGAGCGGCTCGCCAATGCCATGCGGGCCAAGTGCATTGCCTACATCAACTCGGACGCAGGTTGGCGCCGACTGAGCGATGCGGATGACGACAACGACGACGATGCTAGGCACTGTCTTCTTTGAGGAGACGGCGCTCAAGTGCGCCAAAGACTTGATGGCGGCGCGGGCGGCGCGCGCCAAGGAACTCAAAGACAAAGCCAAGAACGAAAAGGTCGTGGCCAACACGAGGCGGAAGACGCTCAAGAAAATTGAAACGTTGCATGCGGTGGGAACATGTCAAAGCCGAGTGTCATGACATGCGACCGTAGAAACATTCGCGGCGGTCGCTCGCACTGGGCAAGACCATGGAAGGCCTTCAGAAAGAAGTCGAGATGCTCGAGAAGCAATTGCGAGTGGCGCCGCCAGGGCACATGCAAAAGCTGCAAGCGCGGCATGCCGAAGTATCCAAGCGCATCGACCAGGCCAAGAACGAACTGACCCAGATGGAACAAGACCCGAAATTGAAAAAATTGCAGCAGGTAATGAACGCCCTTTCGTCGTCGGGTCGTTGTGTCGTCGGGCTGTAGACCGTCGCCAAACTGGACGCAAAAGGCGGTGACGACGACGACGAGAGCCGCGCGAGCGAGCACGAAAGCAGGAAAGAAAGCAGCGTCCAAGAAAGCAGAGCTGTCGAACGCGACAGCAGCCACGACGACGAGGACGAAGACGAAGCGAGTGACGAGAGTGACGACGAACATTCGTCCCAGCAAGTGTCGTCCGATGCAGAGAGTGGTGACGAAGCAAGCGTGAAAGGCGGGTCGTTCATGGACGGTTTGGGTGAAATCCCAGGACTCGAGCCCGTGACGAATTGGATCGACGCGGCGACGGCCATCATCGAAGTAAGTCCAGCCAAGATGCTGGCAGTCATGGTCATGGAGTGACGTAGGGCTTGATGGACAGAGGACCACAGAAGAAGACACACGTGGAAGAGTTGGCGCATATGTACAACGAGCATTTGAAGGTACGCAATGGCATGCTCCGCACCCTTCGACATGCCTGGCGTAGGACACGTACACCAAGGAGAAGATGAGCAAAGTGAAAAACAAAGTTCGAAACCCGTGGGTTGAACGAAGTAGTGATGGCGAATGTAGGCCACGACCGAGTTTCACCAGATGCGATTTGTCCTTCGAAAGTGGTCGGTCCACATCAACATCTCCGTGTAATGAACGAATGGATGGACAGGATGGGCCACGGGAATCGAGTCGTCTTTGTCGCGTGGCGTGATTACGTCCGTGAGACCGTCGCGACGCGCAAGACGACGACGCAAAAGCATCTGCTCGACGAACAATTGGCGGCGCAGAACCGCGTGGCCGAAATCGAATTGGGACGCTTGGAAGCCGCGCGGTGGGTGAAAAAGGTCAATCCGTACACGGACGAGGTGCGTCGCTGCCATGTGCATCCCCCACGACATCTTTGTAGGAATACTATCAACACATGGACACGGTGCGCGCGGCTTTGTATGCATCCAGTCCATCTGTGTCTAGGGCATCATGTCGGTCATGCCGCCGCCGTACTGGGACGACATCCAAGACCCTGCAACGTCGTCGTCGTCGTCGTCCTTGACCAAACTCCCGCCGCTCAATCCACGATGACCACCAACCATACAACACGTGTTATGCTACTTTTTTCCCTTCTTGCCCTTTTCGTCGGCACCGTCTGCGTCGCCCGCCAATGCCTTTCGAATCGCGTCGCGCGTGTCCTTGAGCCCCGTCACAGCGGCCGTAAAGTTTTTAAACTTTTCGTGGTCGTCCGTGTACGTGGCCGACTGCCGCGCCAACGCGCCGATGAATTCATCTTCTTTCAACGCGCGTTTCTCCATGCGTTCGACGCGCCGTGCCGACAACGTCTGTTCCACGGCCTTGCATATCGAGCCGCTCGAATAGCCCTCGGAGATGTGCGCGAGCGTGCTAATATCGAGGTTGTCGGGGATGCGTGGCTTGACTTGGAGGCTACGCACACACATGAAAAAGAGGCCAAGAAAATACAATCTCCAACGTACGCAGCCGAGTACTCGTTGATGGCACTTTGGATGCACGTGCGCCACAAGAGCACGCGCGACGGGTAGTCGGGGTACGGAAAGTAGAGAAATTTGTCGAAAAACGCCTTGAAATCCTTGACTTCGCCCGCCATCGGGTTGGACGACGTCCCGATCACAAGCACGCGGTCGTTCATGTCCATCGATTTGAGGTACGTGAGAAGGTCCTTGCGGTATCCCGTCGGACCGTCCGACGCTTTCTTTTTCCCGGGCGCGAAAATCTGCTCGCACTCGTCCATGTAAATCACAGCCGGCTGCATCGATTTCGCCAGCATCCACACCATGTGAATGCATTTCGTTGGGCCATTTTTGCCTACATGGACCTCAGTCGTCGTCGCCATCTTGTCGATCTCTGACCGGAAAATTTGCCCACCAAGTTGGACGCCGACATGTTGAGGAAGAGCGCGCCCGTGGAATGCGCAATCGCTTGGGCCATCATGGTTTTCCCCGCGCCTTTTGGGCCGTAGAGTAAAATGGACCGGATGTGCTTGACTTTTTGGCGCACGGGTTGGGCCCCCAGGGGTAAAATGCAATACTCAATCACGGCCGCCCTACGCGCGCGCGTGGGTCGAGTGGCCAAACAAGTCGAGGTATATATACCGCAATTGCGCGGCCGATGGGTCCTGGGGCACCCAATTGCCGTAGCGGTCGCGCCGGTCCGAGCTCTGGTACACCGTGCCGAGGTAGTTGTATTCGCCAATGAAATCGGTTACGTGGCACGGGGTCACGTTGTTGACAATCTTTTGTTCGACAAGGATCGAGAGCATCGTGTCGGGCGTCCGGCCTTTCATTTCCGCGATCTTGTCACCCGGCAGCGGCTTGACTTTTTTCTTCTTGTCCTTCTTGCCTTTCTTGCCCTTCTTGCCTTTCTTGCCTTTCTTGCCCTTCTTGCCCTTTTTGCCCGACGCCGCCGCCTCCAGTTGCGCCTTGATGTTTGCCAGCTGCAGCACCAACATCTCGTCGACTTGCTGGCGCACTTGGCACTCGACGGGGCCGCGCACGACGTCCTTGGCGAGATCAATGTCGTATTTTTGCTGGAAGTTGTCGCTCTCGTCGCGCTCGAGCCACACGCCTTCGAACGCCTTGACGCCGCCCGCCAACTTTGTACAGAGCTCTGATGGACCCGTGAGCGGCGGCGGTCGCTCGGGCTTTTCTTCTTCCTCCTCTTCGGCGCCGCCCTTCTTTCCTTTTTCGCCCTTCTTGCCCTTCTTGCCCTTCTTGTCGCCTTTCTTGTCGCCCTTATTTCCCTTGTCTCCTTTCTTCCCCTTTTTTGCATCCTCCTCTTCCTTGGGCTCGGCTTCGGGAGGCGGCGGGTTGATCATGAGGTAGTATCCAACCATGTCTTCGGGCAATTGGCCTTGGGCCATCACGTCTGTGATCCACTTTCGCCGCTCTTCCAACATCTTCTCCTTCATGAACGGCCCTTCTTCGTTGCTCACCTGCATCATGATGTGACTCATGTTCACCAAGCTCTCGCACCGTCTCGTGGATGTCTCCAAGCGACCGCTCGTACTCGTCCTTGTTGTCGGCCTGCTGCGTCTTGCGTTTGATTTTCGCCAAGTTCAATTCGTTCTCGAGTGCCAACGCCTTGTCGTTTTTGGGGGGCTTCATCCCGATAAACACGAGCTCCTCGTCGCGCTCGACCGTGGCCTTGCCGCGCGAGTTGTGTCCGCGAAACACCCGCTGGATGTTGGCGGCCGCCAATTCGGGGTCCATTTCCGGCGTCTGCGCGTTGTCGTAGAGCCGCCGCTGCTTTTCTTCTTCGCGCAACTCGCGCACCAACGCCCCGCGCTGCTTGCCTTGGCGACCACGTTCGTTGCGCTGAATCACTTGAATCGCTTCGTCCAGTGTCATCTACCACACTCGTCAGTACAGCCTCAATTGTGAGGGATATTACCGTGTCTGAAATCGAGACGCTTTCTTCGGCCACCTCCACGGGCAACGACTCGACGCCCAACTTGAGCTTCATGTACCCCTTGACCAACTACACGATTGACATCCAGGGCATCCGAATATGTACATCACGTACGCGGTCGCGCTTCTTGAGCTCGGTCGCATTGTCTTCGACAAAATACTTGGGCACAGGCACTTCCAAGAGACTTGGCGGCAACTTCAAGTCGACCAAGAGGTCGTCGAGGTTGACGTATTCCCACGGAAAGTTGCGCTCGGGGGTCGTCCGCACGTCCGGATTCGGGGGGTTCCACTTGACGAGATCGTGTTTGAGTTCCACGACACGTGTCTACACGACGCTCGATCGACTCTTTTTCGTCCATCGTACCATGACGAGCTCCATGATCTGCTTGACGTCGATGCGCTTTTGTGGGTGCACCATTTGGTCATAACATTCTTCGAGGTTGGTAAAGATTTGGACGTATTTGATGTAGAGACATGCATAGTGCTGGAACGCTTCGAGCATCGAGACATCAGGCGGCGGCTGCACGTCCTGCCCCTCTTCCACATCCAACGTGTGGTCTTCGATGTGCACTTGCTCGTTCAGCTCAGTCATGGCAGACTGCCATTTCGTATCGTACGTGCTACAACCATATATGTGAGCAACATGATGTGGAGGGCACGTACTAGTTGGCCATGGCGCGGCCTTTGGTTGTGTTTCGACTTGGGCGTTGTGGCAGCGTGGTGGGGGTGGCGTTTCAGAGAAGCAGTTACATAGAAACCGCCGTCGGCATGTGTTGCACAACCGAGCAACGCCGCCAGGATCGAGAAAACGAGGGATACAAAAAATCGCATTACGAGTTTGACGACGACGATGTGGTCGCTTTGCCTTTGTGGTTGCCGTATTGCGTGGCACGCTTTCGACGAGCGACGAGCGAGAGGTCGACCGACCCCTTCTTGGCTGAAAATTGTGGAATGTGTTTCGAAACGGGGCGGTATTCGTGCCGGTAGATGTGCTCCGAGATGAGGACATGCAATCCTCGCCGCGGGGACTGCGGCGCGACAGCACTCGTGTCCTTTCCGGACCGTGGTAGCGTGGTCAATGTCGTTTTCCGAGGCGAGTAGACCGCTTCTAGATACCGATTGTACCCGACTTCGTTCGAAGCTGACAGACTCGACTGATCGTCAAGATTGTCTGGCTTCGTCTCTGGCACAGGAGTCATTCGCACGCGAGCTTGGGCGGCCAAGACAACATGCGAGAAGTTGGCAGCTGTGAGCTGTGTCGGCCCACTCGGCAGGAGCTCGTCTCGGCGGCGATCGTCCAACGCATCCTGCATCCACCCTTGGACATCCGCGGCGGGGAACCGGGCGAGCCAATTGAGTACCGTTTCGACTCCGAGGAGACAGCTCAGAAGCCCAAGCTTGGGTTTTCGAGGCGGGGTTTCTTTGACAAAGGACGCAAGCACACGTTGGATATGACGGAGGACTTGTGTGTTGACGTGCTCGAGGGGGATGTAAAATCGAGCACTGTCTATTCGCACTTCGTCCAGCATTTTATGAATGATTGTCGGAAACAGCTTGAGTCGATGAAGGGACGCAGTTGACGGTGCCGCCGTGGGTGCGACTTGTGGTAGTAGCGGCTGTGACATATCCACATTGTTGATGATGGCCTCGAGAGTATTTGTTGGTGGGATCGGTTCGTCCAGTGCAGGCTGTTTGCTCGTCGGCGACGGGGGCGGCGACTCAAACGAGATCAAGGGGGCGACGAGTGCGATCAACGTCGGTGGCATCGAATTGGTCTTGACTGGCTCGTCTTTTCCCCACGATGGAACTATCAGCTGTGTGGGATCTTTGATGTACGGCGCATCGTTGGTGACACTTGGTGTCTCGGGTGTGGGGTGTGGGAATGGCATCACGACGGCCGATGCCGCAACGGGGGATGGAAGCGATAGGTTGTCCTCGAGATGTCTCGCGAGGTCAGCAAACGAGTCGCTTTGCTCGTCGGCCTCTTGAATTCGGGACAAACTGGGCGTGGTTGGCAGTCTGTCCTCGTCGTCGACTGCTGCAGGCAAAGTACATTCTGGGGACGGATCGCGGCCTTTCTTGAGCTTCACAGAGCCCAAAAGCTCGGCAAAGAGCCCGCTCGACATCGAGTCCGTCTCGGCGGGTAATGTGGGGCGTTTCAATTCGTTTCATCTCTAAAACCGTTTCGATATGGTTGAGACGCGTCTTTTTTTGTCGTTGCCGACGATATCAATCCTACTCGTGGCTTTGGCTGGTCAGCGGTCGTCGGGTCACGTCCGCACTGGTCTTTTTCATTTCTTGGATAAAGAGCGAGACGTATTTGAGTCGACGTGACACTTCCGACGGCATGTGCACGTGAAACGCCGTCGTCAACGGATACACATCAAACTCGACTGCGTCTTTTGCTTGGTAGAGTACCGTCGACGCGCAATCGTCCACTTGCAGCACGGCGCCGTCCACAAAGTAGAGCGACAGAGTGCCATCTTCAAGCGATTCCGCGCGTCCGATGCCGGCCAGCTCGGCAGTCGCCACGGGCGGATTGGAGGGCGACACTGGTGCCGTCGTGAGGCTCGCTTGGTCCGCCCGCAGGGTTGCTTCCATCGACTCCAGTCGCGCGAGGGATTCGATCATATCAAGCGGCAACGACAGCGCAGTGTCCGTGACTGGCAGTTGCCCAAGGCACCACTGGGCCAGTCGAACCCATGTCGCCACAGCCGCAGTCAGGTCGAGTAACGGCAAGTTGCAAAAGTCGTACGTAAAATCACACGTGGACGAGAGGGTGCCTCGAATAATTCCTTCGGCAAGCAAGTACTCAATGTGCTCTCCATCGGGACCCTTGAGCTCCAAGCCGGACGGCGTCGAGTGACACGTCGCCTCCCTTGTTGAGTCGTCGGCGCCCAAAATGGAATGATACGCCACGGAAAATGCCGCGACTGGTGGTTTTTGTGTTTGTGGCCCGGGTATTTGCACGACTGGCTGAGCGTTGTCGACTGGGGGTGGTGCAAGAGGCGCTGTGGAGGCTGTTGAAGCTTTGAGTGATATTTTATTGAGCATCGTTTGGAGCTACCTGTCGATGAGATACGACATGGTGGTTTGTTTGCAAGGAACAGACCTGTGCAATGTCTGCATCGTCTCCACTGGACGACAAGGCAGCCGAGTCCGACGATGACGAGGACGCGTCACTCTTATCAACCTCTTGGATTCGTTCACGCCGTGGCGCGGGAGGCTTGGTGCGGCGTTGCTTGGATTTCCGAGGGTGGTGAATCGGAAATGCTTTTTCTGTCCATTGTTTGTGAGCTTGACACTGGCACAAGAGAGAGTGTACTGGATGGGGGAGGTTGAAGCCAAGGATGAAGCGCCAGAGACGAGCACGGCATTCGGTTGGAGGGTTCCTACGGGAGGCATGGGATGGCGGAGGGCATGAAGCAACATGTACCACACATAAGAGGCAGCGCACAAAGTCTTTTGCCGCGTCGGAGACATGCTCCGGCAAAGCGATGGACTCGAACGAGCTGACATTCTGCAGTGTTTCCCTATCATACATGTAAGTACGGATTGAAGAAACCCACGTACGCAACGTTTTGGCCTTGAAATGGTGGATGACTCACAAGCAAGCAGTGCGCGATGCAACCGAGGGACCACAAATCAGCAGCAAGCGAGTACGGTTTGCCCAAGATGACTTCGGGCGCAATGAAATTCGGTGTGCCGCAGATCGTTTGGGGGTTCTGGTTCGACACCAAATCGATCGCAAGGCCGAAATCGGCAATTTTGATGGTGTCGTCGTCGGTGAGGAGAATATTGGAGAGTTTCAAGTCGCGATGGAGAATGTTATTCGCGTGCATGTAGGCCATACCCGCAACGAGCTGCCGAACATGATGGCGGGCGCGGGATTCGTCTAATGGCGCCCTATGCATTTATCCGTTGACGACTGTCAACATTTGAACAATCGTACCGAGACTCGAGCGTGGACATGAGGGCACGGAGCGATCCACCCGTGCAAGGCTCCAACACAAGAAATGCATTCCGAGAGTCTTCGAAGACATCGAGGATCTGTACGATATTTGGATGGCTGAGTCGCCGTTGGATCGCGATTTCCTGGATTTCGTCGGATTGCATCATCGAATGGGATTGCATTCGAATTTGAGCATGCTGCAGCTTGTCCAACACCTTGATGGCGACGAGGACGTCATCTGACACACGCCGCGCCCAATACACTTGGGCGGAAGACCCTTCGCCAACCAAGTCGCCGAGATCGTATTCATGCAGGCCACCTTGTTCCATCAACTCCTTGGCGGCGGAAGTTCGCGCTCGATTTGAAATATCCGGATAGTTGACTAGATGGTCGGATAATTGTCGAAAATCGAAGTTGACACGTTGTTCGATGTTCGAAAATGTGTGTTTTTGATGTTTAAAACAATTGAAACCTTCTAGAATCTATAAATTATTAGTTGTTCGAACTCCAGTTTGCGAATTGTGTGGTGCGCCGCCCCGAAAAGATCCGTGCAAGATGCCGCGCCGAAGCTTCAGTCGGAGCTCAAGCCGTGGACGAGACAGAGGAGGACGTGGTGGTCCCCGAGTTGGAAGGGGGCCACCTCGTCGCAGCTTCAGTCGTGACCGCCGCCGTCGCAGCTTCAGCCGCAGCCGGAGTCGAGGACGGAGTTCGAGCTCGGGCAGTTCAAGCTCTCGATCGTCGAGCTCCCGCTCCCGCAGTCCCAGCAAAGATGGGGCTAAGAAAGAAGCCGGTCGTGGTAAAAAGGGTGGCGATCGAGATGCAAGCCGCAGTCGTAGCCCGAGTCCTGACGACGGCGCGTCGTTGCACGTCGCCAACTTGACTCGGTGCGTCGCTTCCGTGTTCTCTTGATGCCACTCACAGGACATGGTGCGTAGCAACGTCAACTCGGAGCATTTGGAGGAAATATTTGGCAAGTTTGGGGGCGTGGCCGAAGTGACGATGGAGGTTGACACCGAATCGAAGCTCTCGAAAGGCACTGCGTACATCCGCTTCCACAAACGCGACCAAGCCGAAACGGCCCAACTGCACATGCACGAAGGACAAATCGATGGCAACAAAGTCCAAGTGAACTTTGTGTTGGTCCAGCCCAAGCCCAAACGCAGTGTCTCCCCCAAGGCGAACCCGAACGCGAATCGACGTCAGCCTGCGAACCGACGGGCGCCGTCTCCGTTCCGCCCCCGCAGAAGCCGGTCGCCCCCCGGCCGCCGCGGGCCGTCCCCGTTCCGCCGTCGAAGCCGTTCGCCCGAAGTCCGAGGTCGTGGCCCGTCGCCCTACCGACGACGGTATGTCATTGCCATTGAGACTTTTCGTCATACGGGAGGTGTAGAAGCCGCTCGCCGCCTCCACGTGTTAACGGTCCCCGAGGGGGTCGAGGCCCGCCGCCGCGTCGCCCGTCTCCTTTTAACCCTCGAGGCAGACGATCGCGTTCTCGCTCGTTCGATCGCCGCCGTTCACGATCTCGTTCGTTTTCGCGGTCCCCGCCCCGAGCACGCCGTAGCAGTCCCCCCAGGTCAGTTTTTCGCATCCGATTCATTCTCAGCTCATGCCAATGCGCAGACGGCGCCGGTCGCGCAGCTTGAGTCGAAGCAGCCGCAGCTCGAGTCGCAGCCGAAGCCCCAAGCGGAATTAATGCGCTTGCAGAACAATGTCCGCGTTCCATGTAACACGAGAATCGATATATAGACCTCCTAATTAATGGGCTGTCTTCATGAAATAACCTTGCGCTGAGGGAGAGGACATGAAAAAGTCGATTGCTTTCGTCGTCTCTTCCGAGCCGAGTAGAAACTGAGCAACCGTACACAGGCGAAGCCCCAGAACAATAGGCGGCGTCATATTTGTTGGAATGCATGCTTCGACAATTGTTCCTCCAACGTCGTCTTGCATGTTCCTCCTGCCTCGCCAGCAGAGTCGTCGCCGCCCGCTGCCGCGTCGAGCTGCGAGGTGTGGCAAGTGGGTGCTCGTTCAATTTTTTTGGTCCAAAGGTGAAGACACATACAATTAGGTATATAATAATATGAAATGGCGTTGTGGGGAACAGAACAAACACTCTGCGTCGACTTCCCCAGGAAGGCGGCATATAATATGTCAGAGATAAATATGACAACTTATATGCATAATATGATACATTCCTGCCTGTTTTCTCAGTCTTTTCTTGAGTACTTCGAAGTATCAATGTGGCAACTATTTCCATTTATTCTCGATGATCGACTGATTTTGTCCTCAAATCACCATTACTTTATTTATTGACACATCGGACTCCAAAAATTGATATACTTTTTGGCGATATTTAGTCAATTGTGCCGACGACAATTGCGAAAAGACGTGCGATCCGCGGACAAGGTGTCACAAACCGTATCATGTTTTGAAACAAAACAGCATTATTATCCCGAGTCCGATGCCGCGAGAGACCATACCAAACAACGCCGAGGCTGCCGCCGCGAAGGACACGAGCGAGTCCAAGGATGGAAAGATTGACACCCTTAGTCCCCAGGACCTGTCCCTAGGCCCTGTCATCGGCAATGGCGCGTTCTCGACCGTCTTTTTGGCCACGTACCACGGCGAGCAAGTAGCGCTCAAACGGCAGGCCATCGACGCGCACATCTTGCGCGAACTCGCCATCCTCAAGCAGCTCGACCATCCCAACCTGCTCCGGTTCATTGGCTCGTGCGAGTGGGAGCATGAAGGGTCCAAGGAAGTGTGGATCGTGTCGGAACTTGT
The DNA here is from genome assembly GCA_009835185.1 of Aphanomyces stellatus. Taxonomy (NCBI): domain Eukaryota; phylum Oomycota; class Saprolegniomycetes; order Saprolegniales; family Verrucalvaceae; genus Aphanomyces; species Aphanomyces stellatus. Next base: position 67,613 of record VJMH01001504.1, read on the forward strand.
CCAAGGTGGCGACGTGAGCAAGTTTTTGAAGGGCAGGAAGTCGAACAAGGCGTCGTGGGCGCAAATTGTACAGATCGCATTGGGCGCCGCGGAAGGCCTGCGCTACATGCACGAACAACACATTGTCCACCGGGATATCAAGGCCGCCAACATGCTTGTACGTATCACCATCCTCGCTCTCTGCATCCTCATGTCCGATCGATAGCTCGACGAGCATTTGAATGTCCGCCTGTGCGACTTTGGCTTTGCACGCACGGTCGCAGACGACAACAATCACGGAGACAACCTCGAGGAACCAGAGATGGCCAAGCGCGGGCGGCGCATGTCCCTCTGTGGTACGGACGCGTACATGCCACCGGTAGGATCGACCCTTTCGCCTCCCGCCATGAACGATCTCATCTTCGTCGTCGTCGCTAGGAAATGTTGTTTGAAGAGGATTACAACGAAAGCATCGACATTTTTAGCTACGGCGTCGTCCTCATCGAGCTCATTTGTCGCCAACACGTGCGACACATTGCGTGTTTATGTCTCTCTCATCGCCGCGCGTCTAGATTAACGAAAATGGGTTTCTCATGCGTCACCCTGCCAAGAACTTTGTCATTGACATGGATGAATTCCGTGCCGCGGTGCCCGAGTCCTGTCCGCCGTCGCTTGTCCTGCTCGCGGAGAACTGCGTCTCGTTTGAATCGAGCGGCCGCCCGTCCGCGCGCGAGGTCCTTCCTCGCCACACAGTTTGATCTCATGCCCATCGTGCTAGGTTGTGGAATGGCTCGAAGACCTCAAGAAGGACATGCAGGACAACGACGACGACGCGAGCGGCAGCGCCAACAACTTTGCCTTGGAAATGTCCACGACGCTGACCGACTCGCTCCACGACGACGACACACGACCCAGCGACGTCGACGCATCGCATGACATGGACGCCGACTCGGCGCCAAGGTATGCGGGCTCGCTTCTCATGACGCGTCCGAGCGGCGGCATCGGCGACGTCCAACTCCTCCGCTGCGTGCGACGGTCACGGCAGCGCTGGGTTGTCCTCCAAGACTCGACTTTGACCATCTACAAGAACCAAAAGGAATGCGACTTGTTCCGAGAAACACTGACGCCGCGCGGCGCGACCAAGCCGCTGTCAACATCCCTGGCCGGAGCGCTCCTTCGAGAGGTACACTCGGTCGCATGAGGTGATGCTTGACAATACACTAGAAAAAGAACCGACGTTGGTTTGTCGTTCTCCCCGGCAACACCAAATGGGAGTTTCAGGCCACGACGACGCAAGACATGCAATTTTGGGTCGCCATTTTGGGCCGCGCCGTCCACGTCGCCGACCACATGGACGCGCGGCGGCGGCCAAGCGAGGACATGGTGTTGCCTGACCCTGCCGACGAAGTGTACCGGTGGCTGGACGATGTTGGCATGGCACACCATTACCACACGTTCAAAAGCAAAGGATTTGCAACGCTTGATTTCCTTCGCGAGGTAGAGTGTCCTTCGACCCAAGCGCGTCATCACGTGCGTCTGTAGACTGGACTCGGCGACGACGATTTCAATTTCCTCAACATCGACGGCGCGCGCGACCGCGACGTACTCGCCCATGCGGCGTTGGTCCTTCGTGGCGAAGACGCCTGTGAATAAATTGTCTTGCGGTGGTTTCTATTATGGCGACGATGGGGCTGTCTATGACGTGGCAAGCCAGAGATCGTCGGCCGCATACTTGGCGTGGGTGCAGGCACCCCAATAGGATTGGAAGGGCAGGGCATGTTTCGGAGCAACGTCGACACGCAGCTGGCCAAAGAGCTCGGGCCGCGCCACGACAACATCCTTGACGACGCGGCGCTTGAGCCCCGTGAGCCCCGCGACCGAAGCGTCGCCGGCCAACACGACGGCGCTGCAGAACGCATCCAAGTACGTCGAGTCGCATCGGTCCAAACATTGCAACAGCGCCGCGGGGAGAAGACTGGCCGTCTCATCTAGTCCTGTCAAGCACAGTGTTGTTTGGAGTGGCGGACCTTCTCTGGGGTGAAAGAGCAGTTCCGTGCCGAGGGACACAGCCGCGACGTCCACGTCGAGGGTGAATGGAAGTGTCGTTGGGTCGTGAACCAAGATCGACACGATCTGTGGGTCGTCGTCGATCGACCTACGAGTAGAAAATGGGCCAAGAGAGGTTGTGGTTGATGTACTGGCGGTCGCTGCCATCGTATCGAACGACAACGTGGGTGTTCTACAACGATGCCACGTTAAACTGAAAGTCCAAGCACGACAGACCACAATGTCGAGAGCAATCTTGGTTTGGGTGGCCATGGCCAGCGCAGAAAACGCCAGCGATGTGCGTCGCAGCCACGCCAACGTGTGGTCAACCAGTGTTTGCGAGCCCACGTCCAGCTGCAAGACTGCATGCGCCACCTACAATCGGGTTGTTCGTAAACAATGGATGGCTGGGAATCGAGACGCGGACGAACCACGAGGTTGTCGAAAATCGGCACAATCAACGTTGTGCGGGGCCCAAATTCAACGACGACACCGGTGGCGCGGCCCGACGCTCGCAGGACCATTTGTGCGGTTGTCGTGAGGAGCAATCCCGCGACTTGATGCTCCTCCACCAAAAGGCGGCAGATCTTGACGTGGTCATCTTGGGAACTACTCTCGCGGGGGTGCATCACAACCACAACCTTCCCCCACAAATGAGACAATCAGGACAGAGACCAAGCGACGTTACCCTGCAAGTGCGAGGGTCGTCGATGTGTAACTCGCGCCAGATAGTCGTCCACATACTTGCGTCGCTTGTCGAGGACAACATTCGAGTGGAATCGCCCTCTTCGCCATCTTGGGTGGCCTAGTCCTCATCGATCAGTCTCTGACGCAGCAGTCGTCATCGAACAGTCAAGCGTGTCGACGACGACAGCCAAGGTCGATGCAGCTGCAACGTTGGCATTGCCCAACCATCTTCGTCGTTGGCGACAACTCCCGCTTGGATTTCATCGGCTCGGATCACCACTGCTACCATTGTCAGCGTCTCGTCTGCTCCACTTCGTTGGTCCGGGACTGCCATCGCACTCTCGGCAAATTCTTCGGTCGGAGGGGCGATATCAGCCACGATCAGGCCACCGACTTGCTTCCACGACACATGTTTCGTGCCACTGCCATCCTCCCGCCGCTGGCTTTTTAATTCTCTGCTGCCAGCGAGTGGCGTTGCAACTCCTTGGCTTGGTTCTTGGTTCACGTCCATGAGCTGGCCTTCGAGCGCTGCGCATCGTGCTTCCATGGCGTCGTTGGCTTCCCGCACCACGTCCAACTCGGTTTCGAGCGCCGCAGCGCGCTCTTCGTGCTCCTCCGCCTCGATCTCCCGCTCGCGTCGCGCCGCCCCGAGTGCCTCTGTTCTCGCTTGCGCGATCTGCGTCTGTCGCTGGAGACTCATGTCCATTTCCAAATGTGCGAGCGTGAGGCTTTCCATCTGTCGGTCGGCGTCCGCGAGTGCCTTGGTCTGTTTGGCCACGGCAGTCTGGAGCTCGGCGTTCTGCGCGACCGCCGTGTCGTACTGTGCGCGTAGTTGGTCTAGCTCGATCGCTTGGCTCGCCCACGCGGCCTCCAAGTCGTCGCTCGCCCGCCGCGCCAGCATGACTTTTTCTTGCTTCGCGCCGCACTCGGCCTTCAAGTGCGCGACTTGAGCCCGCAGCGCGTCCGCTTCGACCTCGACCTCGCGCTTCGACTTGTCCATCGCCTCGATCGTCTCCTCCAAAATGGCCACGCGCTCCCGCGCGCAGTCGAGTTCGATGTCCCGCTTCGCGTCCACCTGCGTCTTCTCTTGCATGGCAACACACACTGCCGTGTACTCTTTGGCCGTCGCGTCGCGCATGGCGCGGGCACTGGTCAGTTCGTGCGCCAACGCAGCGACCAATTCGCGGTCGGATTCGTACTTTTCATGGAGGTCCCCGAGCGCGGCCTTGCGGCGGTCGATCTCGGCGTCCATTGCGCCCATGCGCTGGCACGTGGCGTGGTACTTGGCATGCAAGTCCTTGCAGCTTGCTTCCAGCGCCTCCTTTTCGCCCTGCAGCGTCTGAATGACGCCGCGCTGGGCGTCGCATTGCCGCCGCCAGTCGGCAATGGCCTTGGCAGACTCGGCGTCGCTCGCCCCACGGCCGGTGCGTTCTGCAACGAGCTCGTCCCGCAGCGCCTGCATCGCGCCATCGACTTGGGTGCGCGCTACTTGCGTCGCCGTCGCCGCGTCCGCCTCCATTTTCGCCCGCCACGATTGGCCCTCGACCACGACTGCCGCGTGCTCTCGACGTAGCTCCGTGAGCTGGAGCGTCGTCGACGCGTGCTTGGCCTGCCAAGTGGTCACGGTCTCGTGCAAGGCAGCGGCGGTGGCGGCACGGTCGTCGAGCGCCTTGTGGGCCGCCGCCAGCTCGGCTTTCAACGCGTGGACCGTGTCGTCAAGCGCGTCGCGCTGGACTCCGACGTCGGCGACCTGCCGCTCCAGCGCGCTCCGCTCGGCGAGCCACGAGCCCTTCTCGCACCCTAACGCCGCAATCGTGTCGCGATCGACGTCTTGGATCAGCGCACAGGATGCCAGCTTGGTCTGGAGCTTCGCCAGCTCGCGCTCGTAGTCGACGTCCGTGTTGGTGCCTTGGTTTTGCACGGCCGAGAGTTCGGTGTTGGTGCCGCTGGCAACTTGTCGACTTGCTTGCATGCGGAGACGGTCGCACAAACTCGTGTATTTCGCGGCGAGCTCGTCGTACGCGACTTTGCGGAACCGGTTTTCAATTTTGAGCCGCTCGAGTTCGCTTGGCGTGTGGGCTGCTGTTGCTGGCGGCGACATGGGGATCGCCGTCGCCGGTGGAATGGCGTCACGAGTGGAGTCGACTTGCGTCAACGACAGAGACGGTCGAGGCGATGAACTGGGTGACGACTTGCAGTCCAGGGGAGCGCCTTTGCTGGCAAGCACGCGTGGTAGTTCGTCGTGGCTGTCGCCGGCAACCTCTTTGGTTTCTGAAAGAGATGGGGGGCTCCCAATGTCGAGCGGGACGTTTGCCAGTGCGTCCAGCATGCTGGTGGTATCAGAGGTCCGTCCGCAGTCGTCGTCGGCTGTCCAAGCGCAGTGAGTTGACGGCGGCATGATGCCGGTTGTCGCAACCTTTTGTGATGCCGCGAGTTTCAGCGCGCGCTGCAACACTTTGAAGTCGTTGATTGCGACGGGCTTGGCCTTGGGTCGACTGCGAGCGGACGGACGACTCGTGGTTGGTTTCTTCTTGCGTGTCGCTGCCATGGTGCCGCTGGGGGTCGTCGTTGTGAATTCGTACAAGTTCTTGGGCGCGATGGTTCTCGCAGAGATCGAAATGGACGGCGGCCGCTGCGCGCGTTGGCTGCGCGACGCCTGGCCAAACGACCAGGCTGACGACGACGACGACGGACCAAGCTCGTGCTCGGGGGAGTGTGGCGGCGATTCGTCCGACGTTGCAATCGTTTGAAGGACCATCGCATACGTCTACGAGTTTATCAGAGTCGCGGAGCAGCGGTGGGCTCACCGATGGCCTCCGAGTCACGGCGCCAGATCGGTGGTCGGTCCCGTGGCGCATGTGCAGATGGCACGACTTGAATGAAGATGGGTCGGTTTCGTCCAAAGATAGAAAAGTTTGAGAGGGGAAAGCTGGAGGCTACATGGTTGTGTGTGATTTTGCCCGGCGATGTCAAATCTATGTGAACTGCCGCGTGCGGCTGGGAGTGGCCAAGCAGGCAACCTGGCCACAGTCAAAAATCATCCTTCCCCACGGCGCCGCATTGAATCATTGTCGGCCTATCATCTCACCTTTTAAATCCGACCTTAGGTTGGGACTGCATGATCATCAACCCGATGGTTCCTCGTAGGGTAGCGCAGTAGCTCTACTGTCTGTTGTCCGACGTCTCGTCGTTGGGTCACACCACGACCAGGTTGTTGATGGGCATGCTATTATTATCTCGGGCGAAACCTTTTTCACGGGCAATAAATACTCCCGGCGACGACGGACTCGACCTACAGTTGTGCTCCGTGCGTCGATCTCACCATGGACGCGCCGCAGCTGGAAGATGGAGGCGGCGGCGGCGCCACGTTCCAGAGCCCGCCACCACCCGGTCCTTTCATTCCGATTCGGCGCGCCACTGTAACACAAACCGCCGCCGTCTCGCCGCTCCTCTACACCAAAGTCCACCGCGAGAGCGGCGTCTCTCTTCCCGACGACGCGTCGCCCGACACATTTGCCACGGTCGCCACCCCCGAGCGCATCTCCCGCATCCCATCGCCGGCCAAGCGACCGACGCTCGTCTCGTCGCTCTTTGGCACCAACCACATCGACTCGGTGCGTCGCTCCATCTTCCCAGCGTTTTGACAAGTTTGCGCAGGCCACTGCCGCTACCATCCGGCCTCCACCTCGTCCGGGCACTATGGGGCCACCGCCGACGTGGACCGCCCCCACCTCGGCCTCGTCCGCAAAGCAACGATCGCCGCTCGTGCGTAGCCACTCCAACATGGACGCGCTGGCCTTTCAGCGAAAGCCATCGACGCCAGCCAAAGCGCCGTCGCTGCATGCAATGAGCGACGGCAACACGAGCGACGGTGGCAGCGAGAGCAGTCGTCTCAGCGGCAACGACGACCGAACGGCCCCAACCCCCACGTCCCCGCCCCCGAGCAAACTGCGGTACCCGCTTCGAAAAAAAGAATCCCTGCCGCCACCGCCGGTCGTACCGTCGTCGCCCGCGTCCAAGCGCCTCGGAAAAACCACGTCGTTCAGTTTGCCCAAGGGCAAACACTTGTTCGCGACCACAAACACCCCCAACACGCCGCATCCGTCGCCAGACAAGGCCACGGACGTTCGACAGACACGCATGAAAGAAGTGGACGGCGAGTCGGCGCTGATGCTGGGCCAACGGCTCGAGCAGCTCCTGGACGAGAAGGAACAGGTCGAGCTCGACCACAGCGACTTGCTGTGGAAGAACACGCAAGTGCAAGTAGAGCTGCAGCAGGAGCGGCAGGCGCGCGCCGACGACCGCGCGGCCACCGCCGCCGTCGTCGCCCAGCTCAAGGACGACGTCGAGCGGCAGACGCACGTCGCGACCGAGTGGGAAGCGAAGTACCGCGAGATGGCAGCCAACTACAACGCGCACGCGATCACGATGGCCGAGTTCGAGGAGAAGGAGAGCGAAGTGCGGCGGCTGTGGGACACGGTTGACGCGATGGCCGGCCAGCTCGAAGCGATCGCGACTCTGTCGGGCGCGCGCGCCGAGACGCAGACGTGCGCCGTCGACGTGATGCAAACTGTCGTCGAGACCAAGTCGCGCGAGCTCGAGACGCTCCGGGGCGCATTGTATGAGACCGTCACGCTCTGCTTTCTCCACGAACTCGCCCAAGGCCACGACCAGCGCGTGCTGCATACGTTCCTCGGGAGCTTGGGCAGCGACGCGGCTGCATTTGCGTGGATCCAAGATCGCTTCTGCAACAAGATCATCGACGAAGGGCCGTTCTCGAAGCTGCAAAACAGTGTCGGGACAATTGCAATCCACCCCGGCGCGAGTCAAATCCAAGCGGGGATTGTCCCGCCCGACGGCGACGAAGGGGCTGGCCTCGTTCTCCCGACGTTGCAGTTCTCGGTACGACACGGTGAAAAGTCGACAAGGTTGACGCGCGTGTGTCTAGATGTGCAAGAAAGCGCTCTTGGCACAAGGCGAGAGTTTTGAATGCGTCGAACAGGCCAACGTATGCTGCTGCGCTCTCGTGCTGCCACGTCACTATCCTGCGCGATAGGGCGTACATGCAATCTCGCTGGGCGACTGGAAGAGCCGACGGCGGTCGCTCATCGAACACACCAACATGAAGAGCATGTTTACGTCCGTCTTTGAGCAGCTGGGCGTGTGCCCGACGAAATACAAAGTACGAGACGAGACTCATGTAGCATCTCATGCAAAAAACGTGTTCATTAGGTCGTCGTCGTCCACAAACCGCTGCTCACCCCGCGCGACAAGGCCGCGCTCACGGCGATGCTGCTGCAAGATTTTGGCGTCGCGGCGCTGCTCTTGACATCGACCGCACACATGGTGCTGCACATGGCAGGGCTCAAGACAGGCATCGTTGTCGACGTTGGCGCCGACACGACGTACATCGTGCCAGTGTACGACGACCGCATTGTACGAAGAGCTACCGACCGATCGATCGTTGGTTCGTGTTTCATTCGCCGTAGGTTCAACACGCGGTCGTCCAGCTCAATGTTGGCGGCAAGATGATCGTGGATCACCTCGTGGCGCTCTTCCGCGCGTCGACGCCGCCATTTGCCGCGCTCTCGGCCGACCTCCAAACCCAACTCGCCCTTGCGATCCTCGTACGATGTTCACCAACTGCTCATGTGGCCCACATTTCCACTCTCGTAGCAAACCAAGGCCCATGTGGCGTACGACTACGACAAGAGCTGCCTCGATCTCACGTACATTCCTTCGTCGTCACATGGTTGAGGATGTCATGGTCGCATCTAGCGAGCCGCCCCTGGCGTTTGAAATTAAAAAGGACAAGTCGGCGTGGCTGTTGCATGCGCGCGTGGAGCTCTTTCAAGGCCCTGAAATGCTCTTCCAGCCCGCTTTGTTTCCCCATGGCATGATAGTTCATGGAAAAACCATGCATGTTGACGGCACCTAGGGTCAACCGTCGCATTGCCGGACGCGATTCTCAAGTGCATCGACTTGTGCGATCCGTTCGTGCGCGACGAGTTGCTTGGGGCGGTCGTGCTCTCGGGTCGCGTGACCAAACTCCCGGGGCTCAAGCGGCGCCTCGTCAAGGAAATGGTGCTTGCGCGCCACGACCTCCTCGGGAAGCTGCACGTCGACGCACCCGAGCACACGGAATTTCAAGCGTACTGGGGCGCGTGTACGTTTGCCAAGTTTACGTCCGAGGACCAGTGGCTCCTTGATTAATATTTAATCGCGCATCGCTCTTTTTGTGGGGTGGAAGTGAAACGGGTGTAACTGCTCGATTTCGTTACCCATCCAACCCCCAGTCTTGGAGGTGACGTTCACATGTCTCGCCCGCCAAGTCGGCATGCCATGTTCATGCCGCGGCGATCGGCGCCGACGTCGTCGTCGGCCGCTATGACCATCCAAACTGCGGTTCGTGTCGCATCACCACGCACGTTCGTCAACATGTTGTCGTAGCTGGCGTCGCAAAAACCCACTCTGGCCAAGCACCATTCGCTGACAGAACCAACGCCGACGACGAAACCACGTAGCCAATCGCCGACGAAAAAAGCGTGTCCCACACTTGGTGCACGGGACACCAAGGCTCGAAAGAGCCCACCGCGCCCCATTAGTCAGGCAGGCATTGGGGGTGGCAGGCCTAGAACACGCCAGTCGTCGCCAAAACTTCAGACGCCAGACAAGGCAACGACGACGACGACGGCCGCCGCGCCATCTACGTCTGATGATGTTGTTTCCGCGGCATGGAGCGACGCCGATCGACCATTGGACGATGTAGTCCACGTGGCTTCCACGCGGCAACAGTTGACGGTGCGACGTCCATCACGGCAACGATGACTGACCTGAGTGCGGCTAGTTGGCGACGCGGAAACCAAAGCTCGCGCGGCCTCATTCGTCCATCGATCTCTCCGAGTGCGACGAGAGCACGGTGTCGCCGCCGCCACTCGTTCGTCGCATGTCCTCGCGACTCGACGACCGCAGCAAACCAGCTGCAACGTCGTTGGAGGCAACCACAGATGGCGACGGAGACAAAAAGCAGCCGTCGCCTCGAGCCAAACCAGGCAAGCAAGCATCGCCCAAGAAAGCGAGCACGTCCCAGACCAAACTAAACAACAGACACGGCGACGGCAGCGCGTCACCAAGAAAGGCCAAGCCATCAACCAAAAAGGCCATCGAGTCGGTGTCGTCGGTGCGTTCGCACCAGTCCGCTCAACGCCCACAGGACGAATCGAGCCCGAAGCCATCGCTGGCCACGCGGCGGTCCGTGGCAGGCGGGTCCGCGCCACCAACTCAGACGCCACAATGCCCGACAGCGAACATAGACCGAGTGGTGCGCATCAATTCCGCCTCTGACGCGCCGTCGTCGCCGTCAACAGGACGCAAGGGCTCGCACACGTCGAGATCGCCTCCTCGTTCAAAACCCCGCACGGCGTCGCTCTCGCTCAGTCCATCCTCGTCGTCGGCGTCGTCGTCGCAATCCCCAAGGATGGCCAAAGGAAATAAAGCGACCCCCGCGGCACTGCGCAAGGCGTCATTGTCACCCAAAGGCCTTTTGCGCACCACCACGACGGCGGCTACGCCTCTCGCCCCCGACCAAGCTGTCTTTGACAGCGTGCACCAGCGGGTCCAGTTGCTCAACGAACGAAAGGCATCCCGCCAAATCGACACGACGTCCGCAGTGGCCGCGCCGGTTGAAGCCAAAGTCGATCCTGTCACAGTCGGCGTCGACATGCAGATGGACCTGCTCGTCGCCGCGTTTTCCGATGCACCGCCACCACCCCCTGCTGTGGCACAACTGCCACACCAACCACCAACCTCTGCCACATCGGCAATGCCAACAGACGACACCACCATCGACCCTCCTCCGTCCCCGATGGACATCGCCGACGTCCCAAAAAAGGACGCAACCGGCCCGCGGCGACCCAACCCCCCGCCGCACTTTCGACTCCGCGGCATGGCGCGTGCGGCCACAATGCCGACTGCGGTGGGCGATGCGGCGGGCGATGGACCACCGCCGCGGGTGTGTGTGCCGCGCAAGTCCAGTCCGCCCAAGTCGTACGAGAGCGCGGTCGAGCAATGCGAACGCCTCGAACGCGAAGTCGACCTGCTCAAGCACGACAACGACCTGCGCGCGGCGGCGTACGCGGAGCTCATGCGCAAGTACACGACGACGCCATTGCCAACGGCGCCGTCGCCGCTCGCGTGGGACGAGACAGACGACGCTGCGAACGAATACGCGCGGCTCGAAGCACTCAACCAGGCGCTCCAGGAAGCGTATGCCGCGCTCGAAGACGCCTGTGCCGACGACGACTTGTGGGCGAATGAGCGTGACAAGATCGTCGTGGCGACTCTATCTGCTGGCAGCGACGACATCGTGGCTGTTGTGGAGGATGCCGCTGTCGACCGCCGCGTGATGGAAGCACGACCCATGCGAGAAGGTTATGGCCACAATGGAGACGAAGACACTGCAATGTCGCCAGCCGCAGTCGACGCAGCGGACGCGAGGACATATAAGGAGACGCAGCCAGAGGTCGCAAGGAACAAACCCATGGAGACCAAAGTGAGCATGGGCGATGACAAGGTGCCGGTGGGTCACGATACACCGTGTCCGATCGAACGCCATGTCGACGCAGTAAACAGTGCCGTGGACACAAAGGAGGGGACGGCCGACGGCGGCAAGGATGCGCCCACCTGTGTGCAAGACGGCGTCGAAGCGGCGTTGCCTTGGATGGGGCTTCCCACGGCCTTGCGACCAACCAGTGCGACGATGTCGGACGTGGGTATCGCGGCTGTCCTCAACAACCAAGATGACTCGCGGGAGACGCCGACAACGTCAACAACGACTCACATCCTCTCGATGGCGAGTGTCCTCTCACGAAGTGGCGGTGCAAAGGCGCATTGTGGCCTTGGAAACCGCGACATGAAGTGCCCGACCACCCATGTGGAGAGCGGCGACGCTCATGCGTCGCGTCCGCCGACAAAGGAAGACGAGCTGTTGGTGATCACGCCAACGGATGACGTCCAGCTCGAGGTGACTCCGACAGAGTCGATTGCACCAAGCCACATTGCGTCTCAAGAAATCGGCCATGTGGCTCGTGCAATGACGCGGCTCGACGATACCGATGACGCGAGTGCGCCGTCATCAGAGGCCCACGAGGATGCAATCCTTCCTCCAGCCGACAACGACGTCGCTCCACGTGACAATGGCGTTGCCATGCAGCCGTACCATGCGTTGGAGGTGGCAGACGATGGATATCACCACGTCCACGAAGAGTCCAAGGCAGAAGGTGCCAACTTTTTTAGTGCTTTGATTCAGCCAAGTGCAAGGATGGGAGATGCCAGCATGTTTGCCGTCAAAGACCACCAAGATGCAACGTCTGGTGAAGACTCAGGCGAGTTGGTTGGTTCAACAGTCAGCACTCCTCGGTCCCCTGTCGAGAAGTTTGGGACGGCCGAAGCGCCGTCGACCAACGTCGTGTCAGGCGCCTTGGTGCCGCGAGTGGTCGCAACAGACGAGGATGGACGAGCGCATGATGCGGAAGAAAGAGACATGGTGACATGGTCCATGGCGCCGCCAGCGCCAACTTGGGACGCAACTGCGACTGCCGAGGGTGTCGAGTCCAGCGTGTATGTCACGACGCCTCGAGACGACACCGCCCCGTGCTCAACCCGCGGCTATCACAGTGAACCACATGCACCGTCGTCGTGCGATGCACCTCAAAGTCGGCGGCGACCGCCACCGCTGTGTCTGGACTTTGACGACGCGCTCGACTCGACGACCGAACCGACGGCGCCGTCGCATGCGGGCGGCGCATTGCCGTCGCTGCGTCTCTCGCCGTTCCACCGCGCGCTCCTCTTGAGTACAACGTCGACGCCGAGAGGCATGAATCGTAGTTCGCCTCGATTTGGTTAACAACGCTTGGATCCCAGCAATATCTCGGCATGTGTTGCATCGGCGTGTCTGCCACGACTTCCTCGACTACCGTCCTTGCAGATCGTGCTGTGCAATCGCATGTGCTCGATGTTCTCTTCATGTTGTCCAGACGTTCCCATCGAAGATTAAGCTCACCAGGACCCAACCGCCACGAACTGTGGCAGAGAGATCTGCGGTCGGGATCGTTTCCTGGACATGTCTTCCCGCCTTCGCGTCCGCCCTAGTTCTTCGAATCGCCTTGTGATTGGCTGCTGAAATATTCGTTATGACAGGTATGTCCGTCAACAAAGATATATGTATGTATTCATAAAGGATATACATTTCCAGGAGGCCTCCGCCGCCATTGGGACCACTCACTTTGTGCGACTGACTGCATATTTTCCCCTTTGGAGACGAGTTCTGTAGCGAATATGTTGCGCAAGACGATCCAACGTTCCTTCGCCACGGCTGCCCAAGAAGGCACGATCGATGGCTTTGCCTTGATGCATGCGCCCAAGTTGCGCCTCTTTGGCCTCCATGCCAAGTACGCCAACGCGTTGTACTCGGTCGCGTCCAAGGCCGACTCGTTGGACGCTGTCGAAAAGGAATTGAAGACGATCCACGACACCATCGTCGCGAACCAAACGTTCGCCGAGTTCTTGAAGGACCCGACGATCTCGCGTACCGAAAAGAAGCAAGACATCTCCAAGGTCATGGACGCCGCCAAGTTCTCCAAGCCCGTTGCGGGTTTGTTTACGGTCTTGGCCGAAAACGGTCGCTTGGGCGATGCCAAGAACGTCATCCAAGCGTACAACCGCTTGATGCGTGCTCACCGTGGCGAAGTGCAAGCCAAGATCACCAGCGCGGACCCGTTGACCAAGGAACAATTGAACCAAGTCCAAACCGCCTTGAAGGCCCGCATCCAAAAGGGTGAAACCTTGTTGTTGGAAACCGTCGTGGACCCGACCATCTTGGGCGGCCTCAAGGTCCAAATCGCCGACCTCTTCATCGACTTGTCCTTGGCCACCAAGATCGAAAAGATCCACATGATCCTCTCGGACCGCAACTAAGGAGTCGTGTCTAGTCGTCGTCGGAGCCGCGACTGCCACTCATAAATAACACGGTCGTCGTCCGGTCCCTTTAATCACACTATCATATCTTCCTAGCGTGGACTGCGATTGACGAATACAGTGACGCCGAAGTCGAATGCATGCGTCGTCATATTTCATCTAGTTGGGTTAAGGGGCTGCCTGGCTCTACTTTTTCTTGATCGCGGCCATCAAGTCTTCTTCGTCCGAACTGTCCATGTCCACGTCGTCCTTGACGGGTGCCGCCGCTTTGACCTACCATGACGCATGAATCCACCTCGTTCACACAAACGCACACTTAGTACCGTCGAAGAAGCCGGCGTCGCCTTGAATTCGCTCTGCACATGCATGACCGACTCTTCTTCGTCGTCGCTGTCGTCCAACGCCCCAGACGTGTGCGTCGGCGCCGACGACTTGGCCGGCGTCATGAGATGCACAGTCTGCGTCAACTGATGGAAATGTTCCCGCGCTGCTTGGGTGATGGCCAGTCCTTCTAGGTACTTATGTCTCAAGGACGATGTCACATTCTCGGCCCTACCGCTCGCTTGTTCCAACGACGCCAGCAACGTCTTGGTGTCGGCTTCCTTGGTCGCGTCGTCTGCCCGGAGCGGGATCGGCGCATGCAGGGTCTTGAAGTCGACGATTTCTTCCATTGCTTTGTCGAGGCCCGACACATCCAACGGGACGGGCTTCTACTCGCCATCCATCATCGTTTCATCGCATCCATCTCCATGTACTCTACCTGGAATGACAAGGCTTCGACCGACGCGTCCAAGAATTCTTTGCCGCGCAAAAACGCCCGGCGCTGTTCAATCGCGAGCGTGTCGGCCTTTTCTGTCTCAACTTTGAGCATTTCCGTCAATTCTTCGGCCTATGGGGACCACCATGAACCTGCTTCACGACGCAACAACGTACTTTGGCGGCGGCAATGTTGGCGCAGCGCAAGACGACGTCCGTCGAAATCGAAACGCCGCCAATCTTGTGCACGGCACAGAGCTCCCGGAACGAATTGAACGTATATGTGATCGACCCTACGCAGGGATCTCACACGATGGCATGTCGGTGGGAACGCACCATCGAGGATCTTTTCTTCGCGGTCGGTCGGGTCCAGCAAGATGACGGGATCGTTTTGGTCGTTCTACGGCATCGTCGTCACAACCCCTGCGGCCAAGAGATCAAGAGGGTCGTACGGGATCAAGCTGGACAAAGCAAAACGAGATGGAGACGGGAATGTGGTGCAAACTCAACGGAATGAGCGTACTTTCGTTTGCTACGACAGATGGATGAGCATTTCGACGACGACATCACATGTACCCAAGCTTTCCGGGCGGCGAAAGTGCATGAGCGCGGCGATGGACGCAATTGAGACAGCGTCGACCAAGTTGCCGCCGTGGTCGAGAATGTGCACGGTGCACTTGATGGCCCACACGCTCTCGCCCGCGACGATGGCCAAGGCTTCCGTGTCCTACCACATGATCGTCGATGAGGCGACAAGGGGCAAGGACCGACGTACCAGCGCTTTGCAGTCGCGGATGGAGCGCTCGACGATGCGAGACAACTCGGCAGCCCACGCCTTGTGCGCTTGCTTGTGTTCAAACATCGACGCGCCCATGGGCGACAGCTCAACCTGGAATTGGAGGAACCCCTCGGTCGGTCGATCGGGAAACGGCGCGACAACTTCACCCGAGACGACGGCCAAGACACGCGTGCGACCCAACTGCAACTCGCACTCGCTCTGATGTTCCTGCAAGCTCCGGCGGAGCGAGAGCTGCATGCGGCGGAATTCCAACAGGGCGCGGCCATCCGCGCGCTGGACAGTCTTGTCGTCGGTGTTTCGGTTGGACTTGAGCGATGCCAAGAGGAAATCGCGTTCGTTGCTGCTGAGCATCATTGTCGTCGTCGGGAGGATGGATCGCGCGACGGTGGAATGCAGTGGAGGCGCTCCGCGAGTGATTATTGGGTGGAGGCCAATTATCCGGATAACCTTCGTATCCGGTAGATCGCGCCAAATTGCAACAGATTTGAATTTCAGACATCCTCACGATGAAGTCCGCGCAGAGCACTCCCTCGAGTCTGCTGTCATTATTCAAAACCATCCCACGAAGGCGGCATCTCTCTGTCCGAGGAGAGAGGCCGCATCCGCCTGACGCTCCTCTACGGTGTTTCGAGCGTTCGGGCTTGGATTTCTTGCATCAACGCTTGGTTCTCCCGCTTCACTTGCTGCATGTCGTGGTTGATTTGATCCAAGTTCGACATATTGACTCGATGGGCCATCTGCGCGATCCAGATTTCCAAATCGCGGCTTTGGTTCTCCCGCTTCCCGCATTCCGCAACGCACCTGCAACCACATGAAGTTGCAATTCACGAGCAGCGTCGACGTACGCGATCAATTCGTCAAAGAGCTCTCGAATCGTCGTGAAGAGACGGTAGCACTCGACGTACATCTGCTTCTTCTCTGGTCGATGCTTGTCGTCTTTGGCAGCATGGAACAAGCGCTCTTCCTAGATCGCATGTCAATTTCTTTCATCAGCCACGACGGCGACGACGACATACCGCCACGGCCTCGCTCCGTTTGAGCTTTTCGGATGAAATGTTGATTTGCTTTTGCACCAAACGAATGTCCTTGACAATCTGACACAGGCCATCAATGGACCAATTCCCTCCATCAGGGAATACCTTTTGAATATCCGCCTTCTGCTTGTGAACTTGTTTGATAATATCCATGATGCGCAGCGTGTACATGCTGCGGTTGATGCCTTTGGTCATCGACGCATACTTGCGCTCCAATAACTGCCGCTGTTCTTGCTTTTGCGCGTATACGTCGCCTGCGTCACAAACAAGAGCAATGGCATACCCTCAACACTCAAGTCGTCCTACCCATATCCTTCATGTCGGCGCGGAACACTTGCATCTCCTGGACCAATTCCTTTGCGTGAGCCTATCACGAATATGTCAACCCCAACACTCGCGACAGGACAAACTTGACGGTGGAGCTGCGTGGCGGCATGCGATTCCAGCTGTTGAATAAGCGGAACGCGGTGGCCTTCCCACTCTTCGGCGAGCTGCACGAGGCGCTGGGCACTCGTTGCGCACATGGCCTAAGTAGAGCAAGAATCACCTTTAGCTGCCAATGTCTTCGCGCACCTGGAGCTTGGCAATGTTGTTGGACGCATCCGAGAGCATGTCCAACGTCTGTTGGCGAATGCCCACTTCTTGCTCGACGTCGCGCAGGTCGTCAGTCTTGGTCGCCAGCCGCGCTTCAATCTACATTCCTCCATGAGATGCATATCCTCCTCGTCCTTTTGGTCACCTGGCGATTCAGCGTCTCTTGGTCTTCCGTCGCAGCATCGTACTCGCGCAACTTGAATTCGTTGGCCACGCACGTTTCACGCAGCGCCGCCAGCTCGGATTCCATGGCCTAGACCCAATCGAGTCCCCGTGGGCATCGACCTTCGTACCACGAGGTCGCGCATGTGCTTGTCGGCCGCAGCATCGGCAGCCGCGCGAGCGGTCGACGTGGCTCCATCGTCTGTCGAGGGCATTGCTCCCTCCGGTGGCGCCACTCTTGTCATGGGCGCAAACGAGGCAGGGCGAGACTCTGGAGACGTCGACAGCACAGCCAATGGCATGGCGGTGGAAGCTGCGTCCAACTTGGCCGCGTCAAACGCCGCGCGCAAGGTCGCGTCCACAGACACGCGGTCGTCAAACTGCGTCCAACGGTCACGTGTGATAAAACGAGCACGAGACGAACAGACCTCGGACGCATGGAGGAGGACATGCTGCGATGTGTCTGACGTCAACGCAAGCGCATTTAGTTCGAGGAGCGATCGCGTCTTTTCCGCGGGACAGAGTTTGTCGTTAGTGGTGAATGGCTGCTGACTGGCAATGTAGCCCCGTCGGGCTGGGGCGACATGAGTCACGACATGCAATCATGGTGCATACCGGTGGTCGGAGGAGATGTTTCCAGCCACGTAGCGGGAAGCATGCTCGTGCGCGCGCGCCGTTGGACGCATGTGGCGGGGGCGGCCGCGGCAGTCCATTGCAACAGAGACGCGTGTATGCGCTGACGAAACTGCAAGCGAGGGGTATCCACGTCATTGGCTTCCTTCTCGATTTTGGGGAGCTTTTGGATCAACCACAGCAGCATGCGCCGTGTGTCGCCTTCTGTGGGATACAGCAAATGGTTGTATCCGCAGTCGCCCGTGTATCCCATGGCCTAGACGCTGTTCAATCCCATGCAACTGCAAATACAACCTTGAATTGCTCGGCGAGTGCAGCGGCAACACGGTGGCGCTGCGCAACGCCCTTGGGGTAGTCAAACTTGAACGGTTCCTTCACGCCCCCCTCGTCCTCTTGAATCTGTGCAAACCCCCACGATACGAGCTCCACAAGCTCGGGCGCCGCGATCGTCGCCACGGGCGGTACATCTCCGCTCCATCTAGAGGACGACACGTCACGAATGTTCCCCGGGGTCAATGTGCTCTCACAACGCTGACGTACCCGCTCTGCTTGAGCGTCACCGAGATGAGGTTGTCGGATTCGTCCATGTCTGTCAAGATCTCCGTGCTGGACAATGATCCAACTTCAGTATATAATGATTGGCTGTTTTATACATCTTTTCAACCAATCAATGAAATTCTCCGTGTTCTTGACATCTTCGGGAGAGATTTCGCGTCGAGTCGATTTCGCTGGCGCGATGGGGAAGGAGGCAGGCTTCATCCGCAGGTTCTTCTTCTCGCACGCCGCGCCTCGCATAATCGATGCGAATGCCTATTCCTGAGATGCGAGCAACACAGGACACGTGTGGCGAGCGACCCGACACGTTTCCAGCGCCTTGTTTATGCAAGTACAAATCGAGCCCCCGTTCCATTGCACAACTCCGGGTGCTGCAGCTGTGGGTTGAGAGCGCTCTGTTGCACTGCGGCTTGACATACTAGAGCAGCGTGGTAGCGCTGCTTTGCCTTGCCATCCTTGTCCGCGAGACAAGATCACGCGTGTGTGACACGACTGCCGTGCGAGCTTGAACCTTCAAAATTCCAACCCAAGGCCAGTTTTCGAGTAAATCCCAGGGATAAACCTTGGGCTCGACGAACTGCTCTCTCGTCATTCCACGTGCAACATGCTCCTTCACACGTGCCGGCCGACGGTGACATACTTCGACATGAACTTGCATAGCCTGAAAGTGCTTGTCCGTTCGCCGGGTCCCATTCCATCACTTCAACGCTTCAACCGTTCTTGGGACAAACTAGGCGATGTGGGACATACTCTCCCGTCTGTAACGCGCTCACATCAGGTTTTTTGAGAATCATGGCGCCGAAGCACGACGTCAACGTCCGTCCCGCAGATTCCGCGGCGGCGACGAAGACGGCGATGGGCCCGCGCCTCCGCTTCCTCCGCTTCCTAGACAGTCGTCCGTGGCACTACCTCATAACAGCCGTCCTTCTTGTCGACTTTCTCGGCAACTGCATCGTCACGAGCGTCACGTCCACGGAAACATTCTACAAGGCGGCGCCGACGACCCGAGTCGTCTCGGCCGGGTGCGCCATCCTCTACCTCATCGAGATGATTGGACGCATGTGGTGTCTCCGGCGCGCCTTCTTTCGCAGCGCCGCGTGCGTGTGCGATGGGACGGCGCTTGTTTTCCTTCTCTTGGCCCTTGCCGCGCGGTATGCCGCCCTCGTCCACCCTTCTCATTCCTGGTTTCCTTATTTAGGTTTGTGTGGTCCGACAACTACGACAAGGCGGTCATTCGCGAAGGCGCGTGGACGAACAAGTACAAGCTCTTCCACGAAGTGTACACGAACCAGCAGGAACAGTACATCGCCGCGGCCTACTGCTTTTTCGTCGCGCTCCGCATTGCGTTCAAGCCGCGCGCGCGCACGTTTTCCAAAAAGTTGCACAAGTACGCCAACCACGATCAGCTGAGCATCGACCTCGCGAGTTTGCGCGCGTCGCTCCGTCGCATCCCCGGTATCACGGCGGTACGTCGGCGCGCCTCTTGCATGTTGCTGAGTGTTGATGCAGGTCGCGATCGACATGATGGACACGGACTTGGCGATGATTTGCGGCCGCGAAGACGGGAATTTGAACCGCGAGGAGCTCATGGAGTTTTTGCAAAAGGCCCTGCACTACCGCCCCGACACGCTCTCGGTCGACGATTTCCTCGCCTATTTGCGCCAAGTCGACGCCAAGACAACGACCGTGCATGTCACTTATGGCGCCTTCGACGTGGTCAAATCGACCTTTGCCCACTGGTGCGCGTCGCACACGTCGTCGTCGACTCATGGTTTCTCGACTAGGTCGACCCAGCGCCTCGATCTTGCATTGACTATCCTCGTCGTCGTCGTCTACGCGTGCATCGTGCCCGCGCTCGCGTACTTTCTCCAACTCCTCACGGACGAAGCGTTCCCGTGGAACATTTTCTTGGACGCAGACTACCACGACTGGGACTGGGCGCAACAATACGACATTATCAACGTGACGAAAAAGATCATCTACAAAAACGAACTGCCCGACGAAGGAAACCACAACCACTTGACGGAAGGGATGCCCATCTTTGTCCCGATCGAGTCGCTGCGACTCGGCGTCTATGGCATCTTGGGCGTCTCGGTCCCGTTTCTCGTGTGCGATTACGCCATGGGTACGTTGCGCCGCTTCCGTGTCGATTGTCTCACAGTGCCATGTAGGGTATTTCCAGTCGAAGATGATTGCACAAGCCACGCAGCGCATGCAAGACGACTTGCTCCGCGTGCTCCTCCACCAGCCAATTGGTTTTTTTTTTGGTCGGACCGACGGCGACTTGAACAATTTGTTTCAATCGGACATTGCCCGCGTCAACGCCATGTGGCAAGCGGTCTTTTGGGTGTGTGGTCTTGTCGTTCGTTTGTCTGATCGTTGTCTCGTCGCTGTAGAATCTGCTCCAACCCGTGGTCTCGATCTTGATTGGCTATGGCTTTCTCCTCTACACGCAAACCGTCTTGGGCGTGATGGCGTTTTCGTTTGCCATCATGATTGTCTCGTCGGGCCCGCAAGGCCTCGCCGGCGCCAAGTCGGAGGACTTTGGCAAGAAGAACGCCTATGTGTCGGCTGAGTACCAAAATGCGATTTCGTGCCAAAAGGTACTGGCTGTCGCTTGTTCGTGTCGTGTGGTTGTGACGAACGAACGTAGGTCGTCCGTGCGTACGGTGTCCAAGCGCCGCTCCTGAGCAAATTTGGCGCGTCGATCCAGTCGCTGCGCGTCGCGCAATTTGGCAAGGATTTTTGGAGTGGCATCGTGCAAATTTACATTGACAGCGCCATGTTTGTCTTTGTCGCGGGCATGACGGCGTGTTTGTCGATCAAAGTACATCGCACGCGAACGCACGACCTCACAAACAAACGATAGGTTTTCCACGGTGACATAACGCCCGGTGAGTTTTTCGCGAGCGTGACGTTGCTCAACCGCGTGTCGACGCCCGTGACGGTCTTGGGTGGCTTTATGCGTGTCGCCATTGGGAATGCCAGCAGTTTGCAGCGCCTCGACGAAGTTCTTGAGGTAAGTCTATGACGTGGCAGCACGTGACGAGCGTTGTGTAGAAGGACGGCGAGGGCCATGACGACGACGAGAAAAAGCCCACGCTGCACGCGATGCAAAAGTATGTCGGCCTGACCCACGTCAATTTTCAA
Organism: Aphanomyces stellatus; assembly: GCA_009835185.1. Classification (NCBI taxonomy): domain Eukaryota; phylum Oomycota; class Saprolegniomycetes; order Saprolegniales; family Verrucalvaceae; genus Aphanomyces; species Aphanomyces stellatus. The sequence continues at coordinate 88,982 of VJMH01001504.1, forward strand.
TACACGCCCGAGAAGATGAGTTTGGTTGACGTCTCGGCTGTCTTCAAGCAGGTACTTGCATCTCTCTCTCGTCGACGAGCTCATATTGCCACCAAGGGCGAATATTCGTGCATTGTGGGCCCGAGTGGCTGCGGCAAGAGCACGCTCCTGGGCTGCCTCATGCGGCTCTACGACGTGACCTCTGGCAGCATGACAATGGACGGCGTCGATGTCAACCTCCACTCGAAGCGCAGTTACCGCAAGCAGACGGCCGTCGTGTTTCAGCAAGGCGGCGTGCTCAATGGCACCATCCTCGACAACATTCGGTTGGATCGAAATGCAGTCCATGTGGTCGTAATGTGCTTTGTGTAGATACGGCTTGGAGCAAGCGACGGACGACGACTGCAAGCGCGCGGCCCAGGCGGCCGAGTGCCATGACTTTATCGCGCAGCTCAAGGACGGATACGAGACTGTGATTGGCCAGCATGCTGTCGTGAATTTGAGTGGCGGGCAATTGCAACGCATTTGCCTGGCGCGGGCGTTGGCGCGCAAGCCGAGGTAGGACCTTTGATCGTCTGTTCGTTGAGTGACGACGACGACGCGGCGACAGTTTGCTCTTGTTGGACGAAGCCACGAGCGCGTTGGATTCCAACACGGAAGCCAAGATTGTCGAAACGCTCGAGCGCCTCGCACGGAAGCTCAACATGGCGGTGCGGATGTACATGGTACCCATCCAAGTCTTAGGCCAAAGTAGGTGGTGAGTGTGACCCATCGGCTGACGACGACGCGCAACGCCGACGTGATTTACGTCATGAACGAAGGCAAGCTGATCGAATCGGGCAAATACAAGGAGGTGTGGAGTGACCCGTCGTCGCATGGCTTGACGTGGTTGTATAGTTGGTGGCCAAACCAGATTCGTTTTTCGCGCATTTGATCCAGCGAATCGAAGAAGAAGAGGCCCAAGAAGAAAGTGTGCGCCGGTCGTCGCTTACGTTTAGCCAATACGCGGTCGCCGAGGACATGAACAGCATGATGGACACGCATCGCGCGTTGTTGGTCTACCAGCAATCGCTCAGCATGCGCTCGGTAATCGATTGCTTCATTGGCCACGCGACTCAACACTCATGATTGACGTAGGACGAAGACGGCCTCTCGGCATGGCAAACCCGCAAGAGCAGCACGTCGAAGCGCCAATTGTCGCGCATCTCCCGCCGGTCCATGCAAAGCTTGGACAACGATCTCCAAACAAAAGACGAGAGCACGAATGGCAAGTCGGACCGCGACAGCTACATTGTCATTTAATCTATTTTGCGTGTCTGCACGCGATCTGGACTAGTCTGACAGTCGTGCCGAAAGCAACTCTCGCGACGGTCGCATGCAGAGGTGCAGGCAACAGTCGCTCATTCAGTGGATTCGCATTCACAACTACTACGTAGTGCACTCAAAGTGTCAATCAGTAATGACCAGAGCAAAGCACTCCGGAGTACTTCGAAATACAAACATGCATGCTTGGACTGATTAAAATCGCTCGCAAAGAGGGAATTTGTCTCCAACTTCCCTCACGACTGGGTAGGACAAAATCCATGCAAAGTAAGTGCAGCACCCGGTGTTGACCGGATTCAGAGTCGACGCGTGTTTGCCCCTCGCTTTGCTCGAACCAGTGTGCACTGGCACAACGACATCGGGTAGAAAGCTGGGTGCACTGTAGAATGTTGGGTGAATCGTTGAAAGTAGAGCGAACGGTAGAAACCGGTTGCGTTTCAAGTCAAGATCGAACGACGGTCGCAACTCACTTCCAATTGTGCCAACTCGTTGCTGAAACAACCACGTCCATGAATGCCAGCCGACGCCGCCACAACCGAATCCACCGCAGCCGACACCCCAGCCAAGGCCACATGCCCCATTCCTTTTTCAGCGCATCCGTCATCGCTTCTTGGCCTTCACGCAAGTATTGCGACTCCTTCGCATCGGCGGCATGGTGCGCAAGTTGTTTCAAGGCGTCCACCATCGTCCAAGGCGCAGTGGCCGCCGTCGCTGTCCTCGGACTGGCGTGCTACCTCATGTCGTCGTTCGTCCGACGTGGAAACGAAGCGAACGCTGTCTGTTTCGTTCGGCGGGAGCGGCGGGTGCGAGTCCACCGACTCGAACCTCGGATCAGTCGACTCTTCGTACGATGACATCAAATTCAGAATGTCCAAAATCGACGCCGCCGTAGTTGGTTGCTAGTGTGACGTCTGCCACCAAAAAAACGACGGCGGCGTCGATGTTGGACATAATTCTGAACTCGATGTCATCGTACGAAGCGTACGAGTCCACAACTTCGATGTCGCAGTCGGTGTTGCTCCCGACCGAAACGGACGCCGTTCGCTTCGTTTGCATGTCGGACGAACGACGACAAGAGGTAGAACGCCAGTCCGAGGACAGCGACGGCGGCCACTGCGCCTTGGACGACGGTTGGACGTAGTTGTTTCAGCAATGAGTTGAAAAAAGTAAAAGTTCGTGCGATCGTCGTGTTTGTACTGTTCGCTGTACTTTCTTTTGGTTTCGTTGTACTGATGCACATCTCTTCGCACACTCTCATGCACTTTGGGCGAGAACTACACTATATGGTCAAGGAGTTTCTCGACTATCGATGTCGCCTTGTCGGGATAGCGAGGTGTCCACTGGTCCATCGAAATCATCTCAAGCGAGCCACAAAACTTGTGCGGTGGTCGCTGTGCCACGCAAACCAAGCGAGCCGGATGTGAAACCAGGTGGGTGAATTGACGAATGCACCGAATGACGATCGAAGGTATCATAACGCATTATCATCCAAAGGGAACAGTAAAGAGAGTGTCGTTGCCTTGGTGAGTGCCGTCGACATGTGGCACACCAGGCTAGGACCGCCCAGTCGTTGCATCACACATGCGTCGGTCGCGAAGATTCGTTGACGCTGCGACGATCGTCGGGCAAATGAACAGCTACGATGGGTCTCCCAGACTGCGTTCTTCGCATTCCTCGAGTTGGTCAGTGTCGAATTGGCCAACTGCAACCTACTCGAGCGATGATATGAGCCGTTCTTGTCCTCGCCCCCGCCCCGGTTATCCATGCCAAAGTGTTGATTGACATTCGCCGCACGTTGGAAACGTGCGAGTGCGTCGAGGCCATTGTCAAATTCGACGCGGTCAATTGGGACTCGGTCGATGAGGCCAGGGCCAAGCATGACCGACATGAGCTCGCACATGTAACCATCTCTTCAAAGATGTCAGTGTAGCCAATTTTGTAGCTCCCGCCGGAGTTGATGACGTTTGCACCGAGGTGGCAGTCGGGGTCGGAGCGATTCAAATGGGTCGGACAGACCACCCACTGCGCACACTGAAGGATCATGTCAACGCCGCCCCCCATTGGCCATGCATGGCCAAGCACGCAATCCATTGGGCACCAGGGGCACGCCAATGCCATTCTGGCCAACCATGATGATGCCAGTCGAGTGCGTGCCAAAGCCATACAAATAGTTCGGTTGGACCGTCGGTGCCGTTGTGCGGGTTGAACCAACCTTTGTAGCTGCGCCAGTTGGCCTTGAGCGCCGTGTGTTGGACGTTCGCACCCGAGTCAATCGGATCACCACGACGACTTCTTTGCCCGTAAAGTAGTCCTAGACCTGCGGTGCTCCGACAACTTGGACGCCCCATTGAGCTTCGCCTGAACCTGGTTCGACGGTCGACACCAGTCGACGATGTGGTTCAGTCACACATATCGACTGGATGTTGGCGTTGGGCTTGATGCACCGGACGTGCGGCAACGCAGCTACGGCGTCCACTTCGTCCTTGGATATCATTGGGCAGTGTATCGATGCGGTGATCCAGTGGCGCGCGCAGCCAGAAAACGTGACGTTCGTCGCCTTGGTCGCTCTCTCCACTGCCCGGCTCACGTGGCGCGTCAAGGCTGTGACGCCGTCGCGCCCATTGGTGAAAGCGGTCCTCAGTGCGGCACGGCCAATAGCATTGGTGGCTACACCCGCATCATTGGTGTCGGTTCCACAGGCTCGTACAGCGACGACCCCACGGTGCTAACTCCTTTCAGCGCCAAGGGACTCTTTTTCGCCGTCGATCCCGTCATTAAACGCCACGTCGTCCTTGTCAAGCCCGATATTTCAGCCCCGACCATGGATACCCTCTCTGCCGACTACGAAAACGTGACTGGCTACGTCACGGACGGCTCAGGCGTCGTCGCGTTGCTCAAGAGCGCCAAGCCCGATCTCACCCCCGACGAAATCTACACCTACTTGACCCGGACCGCCGACCGCGCGTCGCTCAATACGACGGAGCCTGCAGTCTGGTACGATCGCAATCGTATTGTTCTCTTCCCGGGGGTGGCCAACTGCGGTGGAATTCCATACTCGTCGTGGCCCAACAATCACTTTGGCTACGGTCAAGTGAACGTTGCCGCCATTTTGAGCACAGGCTCGCTCATCGATCTCCCGTAGACGTGGCATGAATATCATATGCTTACTTGTGTCCATCCCCTGCCTTTGAAGATAATGGTCAGAGGTAGACAACCTGCCTCAGACCGAATTAATTCGTCCAGGACGAGTGACTTCGCACGTGGCCATGTGTGTCGCTAGCTGCACTTGCGAAAAGCTATCGAAATATTGACAGTGGCCTCTGCGTTGCTTTGGCAAGTTGGTGAGACAAAACATCCAACTAGTGGTCGTGACAACTTTAACGGGGCAACGTTTCAACACCTCTCGTGGATTGATTCGATGTCACCTTCTTCAGTTGACTTACTCTTATACAGGAGTGACTAAACTTACCAACACGTGAGGCTTCGACTGCGTACTCGGTGTCATACTAGTAGTAGCGATCAGCAATTGCTGGAGCGAAAGGTGCGACTGCACCCGGGGGATTGGTGCTGCTTCGTGGTGCAAGGACCCACTACTCAGTGTGCACGTTCAGCGCCAAAGGGGCATTTCATGGGGCGGTGACCCCGTGACGAAGGTCGAGTCGCGCCTGTCATATCTACCCCATGCATAAATCACAAAAGTACAATCGAACATCGAAATGACACGTGCCCGAACCAGTGGCGCTTCCGCTGAGGACGCGAGGTAGCCACCCAACAACACCGATTTGACTACAGCCACCTTTGTGGGCACAGGTACACTCATCGTCCCATTGATGCGTAAGTGTTCAACGTTGGAACCATTCACGTACAGTGGGATGGAATTCAGATTGATGTTATCGTACAAGACCATCCGGGCGTGGCTTCGTTCAAGCGCAGCTAACCTCGTTCGAGCTACTGATCCCGCCGCCGCCGACAAAATACAATGAAGAGGCGTCCGACATTGTCGAAGATTCAACCCATGTGGACCGAGACGGGCACGCCTTGGCGACCCATATCCTTGAGGAAGTTGATGTGCGCGACCAAGGCGGCCGCAAATGTAGGCAATTGGGGGTAGCGGACGCCGTACTCGTTGCACACTTGCTGGACGATGGGCGCGATGGCCGGGTAATGGTACTGCGACACGGACGGGAACAAATGGTGTACGACGTGGTAGTTGAGCGCCCCGGTGAAAAAGGTCGTGAGCCACGACCCGTGCGAGTAGTCGAGCGACGACTTGACTTGGGACACGGACCATTCGTCGTCTAAGACCATTTTGACTTCGTTGCTATTGGTGACGGTGCATTCCGTCGAGATGCTTGACACCTAGACATCCGTTAAAGGATCGTACTCCAGACAACCGTGGTGGTATACCTGGATGCTGAAACTCAAGTGCCAGCCGAAAACGAGTTCAGCGACGATAAAGAGAGGCCAGAACGTCGATGGCGGGACTTGAAAGACAGCCAAAGGGATGCAAATGCGGTAGAAGACCCAGAACGACTTGGAACAGAGAAGCGATACCCATTGGAAGACGCTGGGCGGGTTCACACGGATGGGGCCGTTTGTGAGCGAGCAAAACGTGTCGGTGACGTCCTGGATGCGGATCATCATGCTAACAAAGCCGTAGAGCAGCGGGAGGTAGACGTGTTGGTAGGCATACACGGGATGCAACACTTGGCGCTCAACGAGGCGGCGGAGTTTGCTGACAAAGTTCGCGGGTAGGTCGGGGTCGGCGCCCGCAACGTTCGTGTAAATGTGGTGGCCGATCACATGTTGGTTCATCCACCAAACCATGGACGCACCAGCAAACCAGTCCATGCACAAGCGGCCCGCAAACTCGTGGATGATGGGCTTGTTCGTAAAGGCCGCATGCGACGAGTCGTGCATGACGTGCAAGAGCGGCAGCGCTTGGCAGATGCCAAAGACGGCGGCGGCGAGCACACGGATGGGGTAGATTCTGGAGAAGATCATCGCGTAGAATGCGACCGCGGCGACTGCGACGACGACGACCATGCGCCAGAAACCCGCAAAGCCGGCTTGGTGGTCAAGCTTGTTCTGCTTGAAGTAGTCGCCCACGCGCTTGCGCAATTCCTTGTAGAAGCCCGTGTCGGGCTTGTACACCGGAAACTCGGTCGGACCCGTGAACGTCCCGATCTCGTACTTGGCGAGCACGGATTCCGCCTTGCCGCTGAAGGGATGGTACGAGTCGAACGAGTCGGTGGCTTCGCGGCCCGAATGGATCAAGACCATTTCACGCCCGCCGGGGTGTTTGTCGACCCATTGAGTCACATCGTACACCTTGTTGCGCACGATCATCCACGCGCTGCCAGCATGGTTATGCTTGGCGACTTCTTGCCACGTGTAGGCCTTCTTGTCCTTGGACGCGGCGGCGGTGGCGCCTTGGTGGCGGAGAGCTCGTTGGGGCGCCATGTCTTTCAATGGAATGGTGGCAAAAGTGATTAATTCAAAGTGATGTTTGTCTGCTGGTGAGGATCCAGTCGTCAACACTCAAGGGCGCCACGCACGACCACATGCTGGTTGTGCTGCTTGCTCCTTCAACCGACGAACTCTACGAAATGGCCGTGGTCAAAGCAACGCATGCGTGCAATCGCACATGCGACGTGGCATTCCATGTGGCGACGCCCTCGGATCGACGAGAAAGGTTGTCTACCGAACGCACATCCGCAATGATGTCGCTGTTTCCACGCTGGTTGTGCTGGCCAACGACCAGTCTGCGTCAATCGTGGCCTGCTTGAAAACAACTCGGCCTTGGCGTCCGTGGATTCCTTCGGCTCATGCAAATGCAGTGACTCAAGAACGTGCTGTGGACACGGTATTGGAGCCACTCCGACAACATGGAAATCGAATGCGATAAAAATGCATGAAAGGGGCTGGGGTTTGAGGGTTGCGACGACTGCCTCGAAATCATTTGACGGCACAACATCGCCTAATGACCGTCGTGTCCACCGCCATGACACCATAGTTGCTACACGTAGCACGTTGCATCCTTGCAAATGGACCCAACAGAACTAGCATCATTCCATGCTGCGCCAATATGCTTCAATCGCGCCACAATGCGCTTGTTGCACTCGGCATTTATGTCCCTGGCTCTTCGTGGTCAACTCAACACACATTGACTACGGCAAGCCAACATATCCTTATTTGGCGTCGTCAAGAATGCCACGCCATCATTTCAGCCTGGCCTGACTCTTATCGTTCAATACTTGTACGTCGGAGGTTGAGTTCTCGACTAGGGTTTGTGCATCACGCCAACAATATATTGGTTTGGCTCGAGTGAGCGCCGAAAACACAATCGACCATCACTCGTTTGTGTGTGCAGGGACCTCGTCCACTGGACTCAACGTCTCATGACAATGTGAGAGTGGCCTTCAGTCCTCCTTGAACGAACAAACGACACGTGTCCGTTCGATTTCTAGTTGTCCCTGCATACTTGAGATATTGAGCGATGGCGATTGCTGACGATTCTATCAGAGTGTACATGTCATGAAAAAAATCACTCGAAATACCATGGACGTCATTGCAGTTGTCCTTGCACACAACGCAACCGGCGCATGTGCCGCCATCTTGGCCCACCGATTGCACACCACTCCATCTCATCGGAACCCCGTATGCTTCCTCTTGGGAGTAGCCAATCAAATTGTCCACAAGAATCAATCCCAGCCAATGGAAACGCATTTCCAACGATGATGGCTTCTGCAAAAGCACCGTCATCGGCTGTGCCGCCAAAAGACGCCGCCACTGAGGCGAGCCGATCGTCTCCATGCCCCACGGTTGAAGCCACGACTTGCGTCCCGTTTGTAGTTGCACCGACCGTCGCCGGCCTTCGATGCGACGTCGATCTCCAGGTCGTGGTCAAAGCGACGGGGCAAAACGTCGCGGCGATGACGCTAGCGAGCGCCCGCGTAGTCAAGCGCGATGGCGCGCTGCAGGTGGTCACAGCGGACAACAAGAAGTCAACTATGCGAACAGCAGGGGCCGAAGTCTACTGCACTATGGTCGCCCGTGGTCGGGTTACGTTTGTGAGGTGCACGTCGGGCATCGATGGCTGACATCACAGTAAGTTGTCTAGTTTCAAGGAGGACAAGATCACAAAATACGTCTTGCGCAACGGCAACCCCAGCGAGATGGCCAACTTGGTGCACTTTGCACTCGCCCATGGTGCCGTGGCCGCCACGTCGCTAGCAGCTGTGAAAGAACTGGCATCGAACAAGCGATCGCCGGGCGGCGATGACGGCAGCGCGACGACATCGACCAAGAAACAGCGCCCAACGCCATCGTCCACCGCCAACGCGGTAGGGGCCTTGAACGCGCGCCTGGCTCACGATGGACCGACGCCCTAGAAGTCACAATCTAGCGACGCGACCGACAAGCCACATGCAAGAGTGCAGTCGACGCTTCCACCCAAGAAAGTACCATCAACGCACAAGGGGGAATGGCTTCCCGTGCATGCGAGTGGCCAAGTCACGGCCCGGGTCGATGTCGACTCCAAGCCGCGAGCAGCTGTGCCGCCACCGCCCAAACAAACGAACTCTCACAAGGGGGAATGGCTCCCCGTGTATGACAGTGGCAAACCTGTCGCTGCCGTCGCCGCGCCACCATCGACACATGTTCCACAGGGTGGCATTGGATGCGCCGCCGAAATCCAGGTGGCGGCCACAGCGACAGGACGCAACATTGAGACGAAGCGACTTCCGGCCGTCAGTCTCGTCAAGCGCAAAGGCGGGCTCCAGTTGTTTGCAGGCTCGTACAAAACTGCGATTCGAGCGAGCGGCGCCGAAGTGTACTGCAGCAAGGTCGCCCGCGGACGGGTCACGTTCATCTGGTACGGACTGCGATATCGATGCAACGAACGACGGACTCAACGATCGACCAGTCGTCAGGCGGACAAGTACACGCAGTACGATCTCTTCAACGGCAGTTCCTACGAGATGGCCGACATCGTGCTCTTTGCGATTACCCAAGGGGCAGTGGCCAAGACCCCCATTGATGCGGCCAAGACACTGGCAGCGACTCCCTTGAGCAAACGCCCCCCCGTCGTTGTCATGCCGTCGGCATCGAGCAAGAAAGCATCGACGATGCCCTCGTCGGGGGCGATGGAGGTTTGGCAACCAAGTTGAGCCTGTCTCATGGACCGCTCCAGGCGTCTGACGAAGTCCAGCCGACCGTCCAGTTGACGCCACCCCAGCAACAAGTACAAGATGCGATCCTTGGCCTTCGTGACCATTCGATCGTGTTAGGTGATTGAAGCCATCTTGTCAAAGAAGAACGTCTTCTTCACGGGTCGCGCCGGCACAGGCAAGTCATTCTTGCTGCGGCATATCCAAACCGTGGTGCCCGCGGCGGGCTTGTACTGCACGGCCACGACCGGCATCGCTGCTTTTCACATTCGTACGTTGCGATTTCAATTCTCCAGTTGTCGCCATGGTGTGTGTAGGAGGCATGACTCTGCATCATTTTGCCGGCTTGCAAATCCATGATAAACTGGACGTGGCGGGGATACTCAAATCCGTCAGTGGCAAAAAGAGTGCCCTGGAGCGGTTCGTAGCCTCGTTGGTGGACGATGTAACGACGACGACGACCGCGTCGTAGGTGGCGCACGGCGACAACGCTCATCATCGACGAAATCTCCATGTTGGGTGCGTCAATCTCCTTTTTCTCGGTTGACAATTGCGACCCTCTCCTGCAGAAGGTGCGCTTTTTGAAGCGTTGGAGGTCGTCGCGCGGTCACTCCGCAACTCGACCGCCTTTTTCGGTGGGATCCAGCTCGTTCTCTCGGGCGATTTTTACCAAGTACGTCGTCGAACCCTATCCCTTGAACTGCAATCATGTGTTTGTCCATTGCAGTTGCCACCCGTTCCCTCGGACAAATCCGCGTTCGTCCAATTCTGTTTTGAAATGCCCGCCTGGAAACGGTATGTTGCGGTCGTCGTCGCGTCGTTGCGAACAAACGACGATCGAGGATGGCGTTGATGTGTGCCCTCGTTAGTGGCATTACGAGATCCATCAGTTTGGATCATGTGTTTCGCCAACGCGACTCGGAATTTGTCGAGATGCTCAATGCCATTCGTGACGGCACTTATACCCAAGTAGATGACGCATCTCCATTGCCTCGTTGGATGTATTTGTGGCTGACGCTCGTTGCAGGCCATGCTGACGGCGTTGAACAAGCGCGTCAGAGCCAACCCAGCCACGCACCCCGCAGATACGATCCACATGTTCACACACACCAAAGATGTGGTTGCGGTAAATCTGTCGTTCATTCGTTGCGACCAACCACATCGTAGATGAACACCGAGCGCCTGGCCGCCCTCCCAGGTAAACTCCACGAGTTTCCCGCCGCCGACTCGTACGTGTGCTTGTCCATTTTGCGGCAGGATGTCGATGTCTTCGTGTAGGGGCGCCCGCGACTTGCTCCGTGGCTCGGCCGTGCCACCGTTGCTTCAGTTTAAACGTACGTTCGTCCGTTCGTTCAACCCTGTCGTGCGTTCGTGACATATGTTTGCGTAGAGGGAGCCAAGGTCATGTTGACCAAGTCCCTCAACGTCGCCAGGGGTCTCGTCAACGGCGCTTGTGGCGAGGTCGGTTCGACCCACAAGTCGACATTGTTGCACGTGCGTCCTTTGATGTAGATCACGGGCTTCACGACCGAAACGGTCCAGTGGCCCATCGTTCGCTTTGACCACGGGGTCACGCAACCGATTGTCTTTGAAACATTTTCCATTTACGCCAATCAAATGCCTGTGGCCGCTCGCCAACAGGTCCTCCTTTGCTTGTCGTTGTCGTCGTCGTCATGGTTGCCGTAGTTGCCGCTGGCGCTGGCCTATGCCATCAGTATTCACAAAAGCCAGGGACTGACCTTTGACAAGGCCGTGCTTCACGTCGACAAGGTGTTTGAATGTGGGCAAACCTATGTCGCCCTCTCCCGACTCGCGTCGCTCGATGGTACAACCGTCGGCAGCCTGCACTCTCATGGTCCTTTTGTAGGTTTGACGCTGGCGGCGCCGCTCACAAAATATTCCATCCGCGTGCACCCGAGTTTAGCTGCGGCGACGATCCCTCTCACGTAAATATAGACATCCCGACGACGTTCGACACGGTCGAGGATGTCTTTTTCTGCCAGGGGCAGCCATTGCGCTGGAGTACAATAATATTCCTTGCCATTGACATTGCGTATGATGGTCTGGATCATCTATGACCTCTTTTGCTCGATCATTCACCCGGCCAAGATGCATGCATGATTTCAATTTGGCGTCGTGGTGCTTACTTTGTGTGCATTGGGCGCATGCATTGAATCGCTTCGCTCCAGTAAGTTTGGTTGAGAAGGCCTAGTTGATCCTAGCGTAATGGCGCCAAGGGGTGGGTAAGCCCTCGTTGCATCACTGTCAAGGGCATCGCATAAATATGCATGCTCGAACTTCTTTGTGTCCAAGCGCCATCTCGTCGTCATTAGCCGCAAAGACCATGCAGCAGATCAAGCACCCAAAACGGTTGGTCGAGCAGTGATGTCGTCAGAGTTGGATGTTGTGGTAGCGGGTTCCTGGACAATTCAACCTGGGACTCCGACTCAGTGCCAGAGTCTAGCCCCATGCGCGGCACTCTGTAGAGCATGTACATGCCCGTACATGCTATCCGAGGCGATGAAGCGGACACATTGTCCCTCCGTCATCCTGCGAGTTTCATCCCCTCATTCACACGCTTGTCGAACTGCAGAGAAGATCGAGCAAGGAGGGAGATGCCGACCTTCGCATCTGATATCCAAAATGGACCAATCAAAACGACTCAATTTCAGATTCAGCCAATCAAATGCTACGTCATCGCTCGAACATTATGACACAATCCATCCGGATAACGACAGAATCTGATGCACTGGGTTTGTGGCGCTCCGCGGATTCCAAGCCATCCGGACAACGATCACTTTGAATTGACCGCTGTGTTGCCACTGCTGTTCGATTGAGATTCATGGCGCCGCAGAACGAGCTCCGTCAGCGTCAAGGCGCCACCGCCGCGACCGACGCGTCCAAGGACAAGAAGGCCTACACGTGGCAAGAAGTCGCCAAGCATAACCATGCTGGCAGCGCGTGGATGATCGTGCGCAACAAGGTGTACGATGTGACTCAATGGGTCGACAAACACCCCGGCGGGCGTGAAATGGTCTTGATCCATTCGGGCCGCGAAGCCACCGACTCGTTCGACTCGTACCATCCCTTCAGCGGCAAGGCGGAATCCGTGCTCGCCAAGTACGAGATCGGGACGTTCACGGGTCCGACCGAGTTTCCTGTGTACAAGCCCGACACGGGCTTCTACAAGGAATTGCGCAAGCGCGTGGGCGACTACTTCAAGCAGAACAAGCTTGACCACCAAGCCGGCTTTGCGGGTTTCTGGCGCATGGTCGTCGTCGTCGCAGTCGCCGCGGTCGCATTCTACGCGATGAACTTCTCCAGAATCTACCCCATCCGTGTGCTCGCCGCCGCCGTCTTCGGCATCTGCCAAGCGCTGCCGCTCTTGCACGTCATGCACGACTCGTCGCATGCGGCCTTTACGAATAAGCCCATCATCCGCGAGTTTGCAGGCCGCTTGTTCATGGACTGGTTTGCTGGAGCATCGATGGTCTCGTGGTTGAACCAACACGTGATCGGCCACCACATTTACACGAACGTTGCGGGCGCCGACCCCGATCTCCCCGTCAACTTTACGAGCGATCTCCGCCGCCTCGTTGAGCGCCAAGTGTTCCAGCCCATGTATGCCTACCAGCACCTCTACCTCCCGCCGCTCTACGGCCTCCTCGGCTTGAAGTTTCGCTTCCAGGACTTTACTGACACGTTTTGCTCGCTCACAAACGGCCCCATCCGCGTGAACCCGCCCAGCGTCTTCCAATGGGTCTCGCTCATCTGCTCCAAGGCGTTCTGGGTCTTCTACCGCATTTACATCCCCTTGGCCGTCTTCCAAGTCCCGTCGTCGACGTTTTGGCCGCTCTTTATCATCGCTGAACTCTTTACGGGCTGGCACTTGGCATTTAATTTCCAAGTGAGCCACGTCTCGACGGAATGCGACTATCCCAACGGCAAGGAAGTCAAGATGGTCTTGGACGACGAATGGGCCGTGTCCCAAGTCAAATCGTCGCTCGACTACTCGCACGGGTCGTGGCTCACGACCTTCATGGCTGGCGCGCTCAACTACCAAGTCGTGCACCACTTGTTCCCGTCCGTGTCGCAGTACCATTACCCAGCCATCGCGCCCATCATCCAGCAAGTGTGCAAGGAGTACAACATCCGCTACCCCCAATTGCCCACGTTTGCGGCCGCCTTCACCGCGCACATCAACCACCTCAAGGACATGGGTCGCCAAGGCGTGCCCGTTTCGGTCCACATGGGTTAAGGTCTTCGCCGTCCAGCGGATATGACTGCCATAATGTGATTGTGAGCCCTCGGGTTCGTGCATCCTCGAGATTTCCCTGACTACAGCGTAGTACTTGCATGTACTTGTTCAAACCTGCGTGTAATGAGGGATAGCCACAAACCACTTTTCGACTTGAACTTCCCTCACTACATGCACCACCCAAAAACCAAGCTTACGTGAGTACTAGTCGATTCATCGATTCCTTGGCAGGTGGTATTGTCGGTGCATCCTCTCCTTTTGGTCTTGTTTATGTTCGACTTGTGAGTCCTTTTGGGCAGTCCAGTCCGAGGAGCTTGATGCGCCACCAACTACTGCTGCTTGTATGTGGCTTGCACTCGTGTCGCAGATACGGGCGTCGAGAGATTTACTCTGCGTGTACCATAATGCTAGGATCGCCCACGAGCTGCACTGGCCAAAGTCAAGGCCGTTGGCCGCCATACCAACGTGCGACTCGGCCAAAGGTCACCGGGCAGTACATAAGAGTATTCCGCGTGCATCTATCTCCCTCGACGGCACCACCCTCCTGCTTTCTCCATCACAAAGACTGGTCGCCAACAACACACTGAAACGTGATGGCTATATGTCAGGCGTAGCTCAACTAGAGTCGCGATAGATGCTTAAACGGTGCGGTAGGCGCTGCGGAGGGGTGTCGTTTCAGTCGAGTCGCCGCGGATGTGGTCGACGTTGCGCGCCGTGTGGTTGAATTGGACGTACGCGCCCAAGACAAACAAGACGAGCGTGCCAGCGAGGTACCCCCACCACGAGGACGGAACGGCACTGACCTTGGAGCTAGTCAACTGTTGGGCCGTGGGGTAGCCGCCGATAAAGTAGCCCAACGCGGCAACGAAGATGGTGGCGCCGCCAAAGGCCGTGGCAATGACCAAAGCGGGCTTTTCCAAGTAGAGCGCAGCCAAGCCACCGAGCAACGACCCGACAATCAAAATGCCATAATGGTAATAGACGTGGTTGGTGCCGCCCACGCCCGTAAAGAACGACGCATCCAACAAGAACGCGGCGGCGCCACCGGCAACGGCGCCAATGGCAAAGATACCCACGTCATAAAAGTAGACGACGACGATCGCGGCGATCAAGCCACCGATAAAGAAGCCAACCAACGCCGGGGTTTGGTTGGAGAAGATTTGCAACAAGAGGTCGTACGAAAAGACAGCGCCCAAGACGAACGACGCACAAAAGAGGACGGGGTAGATCAACTTGTAGCCAGCAAAGGTCACGCCCAAGGTCGCGAGAATCGCAACGGCGGCAAAGATGTTCTTGATCCAACGCGCCGTGGCCGAGTCGCCGCCCGAGATCTCGTCGATGAGCTGCTGGCCCGTCTTGTTGAGCGTTTGATCGACGATCGAGATAGGCTTGGTCGTCGGGTCTTGCGCAACGACAAAGGCGACGAGCATGAGCGCGACGGCGACAAACTTGGTGAGCGAAGAAGACATGTTGGCTTTGGGGGAAGAGGCAACTTGGCAACTGACGCGAGAATCTGCAGGACGGCGGCCATCGGTACCAACATTCTGCGTGGCACCACCAACCATACAAAACCCAAGTGCAAAGCAGGGGGAAATATCCTAATTAGAAACAGTGTCAACGGGGATAATTCCCAAATAGGATTCCCGAGCCGAAAAGACGGCTAATTCCCGTATTCAAGTGTGTCAGGCAGGGGGGAAACAGAAGCTACAGTTGACACTTGCTCCAATCTAATGCCATCGGGGGGAAGAGTATCAATGTACTGATATAAGGCAACTTGGTTCAACGACCACCTGCAGTCATTGACGCAGTGATGGACTGGGATGAGGCAATTGAATGTCAGAGGTTTTTGTCCGGATAAAACCGTAAACATGTTGACGTCCGAGTGCAATCAAACGCGGCAACATCGAGTCATATTGCCCAACTTCCTTATTCATGTGCCTCGAAGCAATACAGCTGTACTTCGTAGTATAAGTGACTAGAACAACCGTCGCGAGCGACCCAACGATGGTCTCGTCAGGGCTTGGAACGCTTCAGGGGTGACAAACAATAAGTGAAATGTAGCCAAAGTGTTCGTTCGTGGGTAACTTGAAGCCAGCAAAATATGCAATGCCAACGAACATGTTTAATCGACATGAGAGTGCTGTGTGGAGCAAAGTCGAGGTGCGAGTGAGGTTTGGTGAATCCTAAGGTGACAAGCATGCGAGCTACACGTGAAGTGCACAAAGCATGTTGACTGCGAGATGATGAGACACCTTGGCAAATGACGAGGCAAATCGATGAGCTCTTCAGCTGTGACTGAGTTTGATACTTGAATCCAAGTGTCGGCGGTTGGAAGAACGCATTAACAGCATTCTCTTAGTTGAAGTACTTATTTAAGGGATCTACTTCGATTTTGATGGTTGAAAATAATATTTCAAAGGGTTTGTAAATCGTATCCGGATATATCTGTGAAATATAATAATGTTGATGTATGGAGCGCATTTTGGCGCATTTGATCTTGGGCGGCATGCCGCTCGATGTGCAAGTGCTCAGCGTCGCCTCCACGGAGATGTATCCGTCCGTCATCGTCACGGGTGAGACTCAAAGGTACATGGGCGCCGTAGAATGCTCTATATGCAGGATTTCTTCTCGTAGATACCTTTTCAACGCGGGAGAAGGACTGCAACGCCTGTGCATGGAACACCGCGTGCGCCTTGGGAAGATGCATCACGTGTGCTTGACAGAGCTCAACTCGTCGACGACCGGCGGTCTACCTGGACTTATTTTGACGGTCTCTGACACGGGCAAGAAGGGACTAAACGTCATGGGGCCAACCGGAACGAAGGCATTCATGCGCGCCACCAGACACTTTTTATATCGGTCTGCACTCACCATCGTTTTGAAGCTCATCCAATGTCTTCAATAGGCCCAACTTTGCCATGGAAGTGGATGATTTGACGACGTCGAGCCCACCGATTGTCCAAGACGACACGATGACCATGCGAGCCGTCGTGGTTGACGATGCTGGATTCAATAGCTCCAGCAAGGCATCAACAAGTGCCGACAGCCCCAACAAACGCACCAAGGTGTCGGGGCCAACGACTACGAGTGTAAGTTACATTGGGGAGACACCGACGCAGCGGGGGAAATTCCTCATTCAAAAGGCGTTGGCGTTGGGCGTTCCCAAAGGTATCGTCGTCGTGGGCCCAATATTGCATATCCATGAGAATGCCAGGTCCTTTGTGCGGGGCGTTGCATCGTGGGGAAGACGTGACTATTCAAGTGCATGGCGAAGACGTTGTGGTGAAATCCGTCGACTGCGTGTCGCCGTCGTCTCCAGGTTGTCGACGTTCCCACCAACACACACCTGACCAATGTCGACCGCTAGGCACTGCGTTTGCGATCGTGGCATGCCCGACCGTCGCAACGGTTGGGTCCCTTGTCGAAGCGCCTCAGTTCAAACCGTACGTTTAGTCCTTCCTATGAAAACCAAACATATCGACTCGGAAGGTACCGAAACGACGGCGACGGTGTCAAGATGGCGCTGTTGGTCCACCTTGGCAAATTGGAGGTCCTGGCTCATCCCACATACGTTCAATGGGTCCAATCGTTTGGTTCTCACGTGCAGCACGTGTTGGTCAGTACTTTTGCACGACGAAGGCGACTCGGAACGGATGCATAGGTGAACCACGTCGAGTGTCCGAAATGGACTGTCTTTCGGTCGAGTGCGACACTGCAAGCTCAGCTGCATCATGTGTTTCCCTCCAACTACGCGGCGCCCCACCATGAAATCGCGCCTGCAACTTCGGTCGCCCTCGACTTTGGCTCTGCGACCATTGGCGTAATGTGATCTTTTCAAGTTTGGCTCATGTCGACGTCCTAGCAAAGCATGCTAAAGTTCACCCTCGTGCCTGTCGCCAAGCAAGGCTTTGACCGCTCTGCGTGCTTCCAGCCATTGGATCTCGAGACGATCCGCCTCGAAACCCAAAAGACCCTTTCCGATGCCAACGTGTCGCTCACAGCAGAATCAGACGCATCGTCGTTGCCACTGCCTGGTACCATCAAGGCGTGTATCCTCGTCACTCTATCCTCTAGACAACGACACCACAACCGGCCGCGTGACATTTTTGGGCACCGGTTCGGCCTTACCCTCCAAATACCGCAACGTCACGTCTAACGTGGTCGAGTTTGGCTCGAGTGTGCTCCTCTTGGACTCTGGTGAAGGATGCTACGGCCAATTGTTTCGATATGTCGAAGGCGACAAAACGCGTTTGGACACGTTGATGAAAAACCTCCACGTTGTGTGGATCTCTCACAACCATGCTGACCACCACTTGGGGCTCATTCGACTCTTGAGCGAACGGAGTTTGTCGGTACTACCGGCGCCTTCTGACCAACGTTATGAAAATATTCAATGGCTGTAGCTGCCGCCACTCATGGTGATTGGTCCGACGCCCGTGTTCTATTGGCTCGAAGACTATGGCAAAGCCGACGCATCCATTGTCGGCAAATATATTTTCGAAAACAATTTGACGTTCGATGTCACGTCGACGTCCGACGAAGACGATCGTACGACAGATGGGAAACTCGATGGTCTCATGTGAATGTGTCTAGTGCACCCGTTTGGTACCCACAAGGCGGCCATGCAAAAGGCTTTGGCAACGCATTATGACATTGCAAGGTAAGTCCATGGTTGGCTGTGTGCAATACATTTCTTGACATAACTTTAGCTTTGAGTGTGTCCCCGTAAAGCATTGTCACATGTCCTACGCAGTGGTCCTGACTACTTCGAACGGGTATGTAGTATCACCCTCCCTTGATGTAGTTTTATGTGTTTTGGTGTAGATTCAAATTGGTCTTTTCGGGTGACTGTCGACCCAGCGACTTGCTCGTCCAGTATAGCCAAGGCGCGGACGTGTTGATTCACGAAGCGACTTTTGAAGGTGCGGAAATAATATCTGAGGCGAAAATTGACAAGCGATTCCAGAGAGCATGGTTGAGGAGGCAAAGAAAAAGGACCATTCGACGACTGAAGAGGCCATCGACGTGGGCTTGCAAGCCAATGCCAAGCATATATTGTTGACCCATTTCAGGTACTTTGATTTTTTGAAAATGGATCATTGATTTATGGGCTGCGGTGCGCAGTCAACGGTATCCTAAAATGCCCAACTTGACCCCAGAGACGTTGGAACGAGTCATGACAGGGTTGGACTTGATGTCGTTGCCCTTCCACGCACTCCACGTGCCCAACATGATGCTTGTACGTGTTGGTGCCTATGAGATTTCAACGCTTGATGCACATGAGTAGGCATGCCAAGCGCTGATGCCAAGCGGAAACGATGTCGTCGAAGACGATGCATAAACCTCTCATGGACGAAGACAGGAAGAGAATAGCCGTCGCCCGATGGCAATACTCATGCAAACCACAATTCAATACAAGTAGAGTCCAGTTAATTGTGTCATGGTTGCTTGTCGGAACAACTTCTGGGACTCATCATCCCACCAGTGATGCACCCACGCATTCCATTTGATTGCAATTCGCCCCCAAAAATACCTTGATGACCTTGTGCTTGCTATGGCTTGGTCGTAGACACTCAAATATCCATGTCTTGACAATCAAATCATCGGTAGATTACACAACTACTACGTAGTACAAACCTAGTAACTCGAACCATTGCTGAGCCCGAGTCCCGAGAAGCTCGGGGTCAATCCCCCGACGAGGCTGGGCGATTTGATGGTTTCTGTGGTCGGCTGCCGAGTCAAGCTCATTGATTTCACGAGGGTGGGCGCAGGCGGGGACCCCCCTTTGGTCTCGACTACATCAACATCAGCCAAGCAGATCAACCAATCACCCACGTGAAGCAGAAGATGGTGGCGCGGGCGACGCCTCTGGTTTCTTGGGGGTCGGCGGATGAAGGGCCTCATGCGAGTCGAGGCGCTTACACGGGCAATCGCAATCCGACACAGGGCAGACATCGTGCGAAGCAAACCAATCGGCCATGTGGTGGGCGTGCCCTCCTACAACACATTAGTGAGTGCACGTGCACGCCGCGTCAACTCGTGTACCGTGTTTGCACGTTTGGCACCACGTAAACCACTCGACAAATGGAATGTTTGAGAGATCCGCGAGGCTGTCGGCCCCCGCGACGGCCGGCGTCGTGTCGCCCGTCTCGGCGTTGATCGACTTCTTGTCACCCTTGCGCATGGCCAGCTCCAGGTATGGATTGAGCGTCCCAAACGGGAGAAGGCAAAGCGCGCACTGCGGCAGGGGTTTCTTGCAGCTCGGACAGTTGTTCAGCTTGGGTTTGGCCTTGAGAAGCCAGTCGCCGGCGCCAACGCGCAGGAGACTCGAGAGCGAGAGCGACGAGCCACAAAAATTGCATCGCACGTACAGCTGGGGGGAAAACTGGTTGGTCGAAGTGCTGTTGGCGGCGGCCAAGGCACGGTCTGCGGCCGCGGCGGCAGCGACTGCTGCGGGGTTTGGATTGAGCGCCAGCGCCATGTCGCGAAAGCCGTTTAGTTGACCTTCGAGCTGGGCGCGACCGACATCAAAGAGTGCGCGCTGGTGGAAGAGCTGCCACTGGTTGAGCAAATCCCGATACATGGTGATCCACATCGAAAAGATGGACGCATCGTGGGCGTCGCCGGCGACGCGGGCCACGAGAAGCGCGACGGTCTGGATGTCGCCCGTGCGGTCGAGATACTCTTGGAGGATTTTGGGTTCGAGACCGACGAGGAGCAGCCCTTGGAGGTTGCCTTGGCGGACGCACTCAAAGACACAACTGTCGATAAAGCGCGTGAGGCCATCGAGGGGGAGGAAGCGACACGCAAAGGCCGTGCGGTCCGACAAGAGGAGCGTTTCGTCGTTGAGGATGGACGTGAAGAGCGGCGTCTCTTCGCCCACGGGCAGCGTGTTTGTCGACGGCCGTCGAAAGTTGGGGTTGTTGCGCGGTGGGCGTGTCGGGAGCACGTGCGTGTTGGCGATGCTCAATTCGCGCGCCGTATGCAAAAACGAACACAGCGCATGGAGGTACCGCGGATTGGTCGTGTTTTGGATTTCCGGCCGCTTGAGCAATTGCTGGCACATGGTTCCCCAGAGCGGCCCGCTGTTGCCAATCGTGTAGCCCGCAACGGCCATCGCTACCAGCTGGCGGACATCGCGCGTCGCTGACTCGGTCGTGCATTCCGCGCCACGCTGGAGGACGGCCACCGCGCCTTGGAGGTCTCCGTGGAAGACGGCCAGTGCGGCAGCGCGGTCGTAGTCTTGCGTGGCCTCGCACTGCTGGATCAGAGCCTGCAACGTCGGCAATGCCGCGTGTGGGAGGCCGCTGTTGTTGGGCGTCTCGGCGCCGGGCCCGTCGCTGTTGGTCGATTCGTCGTACAACGAAAGCCACGAGCCAGACGCAGTTTGGTTGATGCCAGACTTGGAGCGCGGCAGACCCATCGTGAGTGCCTGGCCGCATTCGGGGTCCCATTGGCACGCAAGGAGAGCCGTGCGGCGGCCGACGCTGTCGTAGGCCAAGCACCCAAGGACTGAATCCCGCAGCGATGTTTCAACGGGCACAATGGTCGATGGGACCTTGGAGAGACCGAGCAAATGCTGCACCCCAGCAGAGATGAGCGCGCGTGGGTCCACGGGCCACGCGCGAAGGTGGCCTCGGCTCATGGGCGTCGACGCTGTCAACATGCCTGGGACACATTTGAATCCACGACGCGGGCAGAAGCACGTACCTCGGGTTTCGCGGCTTTGAATTTCCATTTGCGCGATTGAGAGCCGACGGAGCGACTCGACTTGGTCGACCCATTGCCACACAAAGCGCAGGTCGCGCGCGTCTTCGTCCTTGACAAACAGCTGCAGCGACGTCAGTACGTTCATGGAATAGCCAGCCTTCACGCGGGACGCCATCTTGGTCGCAATGTTGTGGCCCGCCGTCGTGCCCTAGCCATGTCGTAACGCCGATTTGCACGCGAGTATTTTGCACCTCGTCGGCGGCGTTGGCGGTCGGACCGGCAAACAAGAGCTTCCCGCACGCAAATCCGATCGCATCCCGCGACGAAAGCGCCAGCGGCATCGTGTCATGAATCGAAACGTTTTCAATCTTGCCTGCGACCGTCGCGATGAGCATGCGGTTCGGATTGGCCGTGTCGGCCGTCGCGTGGGCGACGGTGGGTTGCCACGAAAAGGCAAACACGGGCTCCTTTGTCGACCGGCGCTTGAACGGTTTGCGGATCTGAAGCGGTCCGTCCGCCGACGGCTGTAGCACGCTTTGGCCCTCGACGTCCCAGAGCGAAATGGACCGCTCGTCCAGCGTCGTGGTGGCGAGGATGCCGGCCTGCGTCGGCGACCACGCAATCTGCGACACGGTCTTGCCCGCGGGGTAGATCGAGACCACGGCGCCGTTCGTACCGCCGTCCTGCCGCGACCCGCCTTGGATCGACCGGATGTCCCATATTTTCACGGGTTCCTTGGGGTCGTCGCTGTATGTGGCCAGCATGTGTGGTCGCTGTTCGTCAAAGACGACGCCGTAGACCCCTAGGTGAGTCGTCAACGACAAAAATTGTCGAACGAGTCGGACCTTTGGTGTGGGCGCTCACGACCATCGGCGTCGTTTTCGTGCGGACGTCGTAGATGCGCAGCCTGGCATCATCGTGACAAGGAGAGAGAACCAACTAATGTACCATTTGAAGCCCGTGCCCGTGGCCAAGCAAGACGGTTCGGACGGAAGCCACGCCATGGCGACGATTGCTTCCGAGTTGGCGAGTTCGTTTGTGATGATCGGTTTGGTTTGGTGCACCGAAACCCCTAGGATGGGTTGAGTTGGAGTGAGCGCCAGGCAGCCGACCTCGGAAGGGCTGCTGCTTGCCATCGAAGGGGTCGCTGCCATGGTGGGGCGTCGACGCGAGGGACGCCATGGACGTTTGCGTCGTCAAGTCCCACACAAACGCGCAGCAGTCGGCACGGACTTTTTCAAACCCGGCCGCGATTTGGTGCGGGTTGTGCCGGTTCCACGCGACAGTGTTGCAAGCGATGGTCGCGTGCATAGACGCCCGAGACGGCTTGAGCCCGACGTTTCCAGTCAGCATGGTCGACGCGCTAGTCGCGTTCGAGCGTGGTGGGAACAGCTCAACGACCGTTTGGAGAAAGTCCGACAAGACAACTTTCCCACTCCCGACGCCGGCCGCGATCAACTGTTTCGGGAAGGGGCACCATTGCATGCTTCGCACTTGGAGTACATCGTTGTCGGTCTGCAGCATGCGGAAGAAATCTTTGGTGCGGCGTTGGGTCGTCTTTCGGGGCGACATCGGTCCCAGCGGCGACGACCCGCCGAATCCTTGAGGCATGCCCGACGACGAGACTTCGCGATGCGACTGAACCTCATAGAGGCTGAGGGAATCTGAGCCAACAGCAAAGAGGGCACTGTCGTAGGGGCACCATTCGACGATCACCTTGGGGTTCTGAGGCTTGCTGCTCATGGTGGCAGCGATCCAGAGCGTGCAAGTGGGATCGATAACAATAATCTGGCAGACTTGAAAATGGTATGACCCATTTTATTGTATTTTCAGGCAAAATTTATGAATTTCGATGAAAAGTTATAAAATCGAAATAATGGTCTCTGATTGGTGTTCCGACTCTGCTGCAAGAATATGCCGGACTCGAACCCTGGGTCGTGTGTGCAAAATCTATCTATATATCCGAACCGCCGAAAAATTATTATGGATCATGGTCGCCCCGCGCGACGCCGAGCCCCCAGACCAGAACACTCGCAAGCACGTGCTCGATCATATGATGCAACCCTTTCCGCCACCCAGCGCGCCAATATCGGACCGCCCAATCGACTCGTCGGAGCTGACATCGGCCCTCAAGACCATGATACGTAACTTGTCTCCACGAAACGTACCCACGTTGCTTGTACCCGAATGCACATTCGATTTTTATTAGCTGGTGGGGGCGCGACGACACCGACCTTCATAACTCGCTCCCCACGCAAAGCACCCACGTTGCTTGGCACTTGAATCCACCGTGACATTTATCATTTCTATGCTCGTAGGGGACATGGCGCCCCTTTTTGCTGTGTGAATATTCAGGGTTGAGTTGAGTTTCAGCAATCTGAGTGTAGTTTATCAATTTAAATAACACGGACTCGGTGGGCCAACATCTTGTATTATAAAAAAACATTTTTCATTGAATTCTTCCTACCTCCATAGGGACATATCGCCAGAGACAAGGTATTTTATATATCTATTTAAAATGTAATGAACAACCTTCCAAATGCACATTTTGATTCGTTGGCACCAAGAAGCATGGCGACACCGACAACAGTTGTATGGTCCAAGCCGCCGCAGATGTGGGCCGGTACGTCAGTCGCGTCGGACGCGAGCAACGTGAACTCGCGGTCTTTTACGATCCTTCATGCGCTGGAGCGCCTCGACCTCCTCCATGCGAAGAACCACGCACTGAAACGCAAGCACAAATTGCCCGACGAAGTGGACCCGCCCGTGCGCCTTGTGTTGCACATCGTCGGCGCCGATTTCCGCGAGGGAAACGACGTAGCCGAGACATTGCGTGCGTTCGATCAGCTCATCACGGCCTTCCACACCGCGCCGCCGCCGACAGCGAAAGGCAAGCCGACGCCTGACCACGGGTACGACGAGCTCGTGCTTGTCATGATCGGTCCCAATGTCGCGCGCAAGCTCCATGGCGTCGAAGAGCGCGTGGTATTTCCATCGTCGTCGTCGTCGTCGGGGGGAAAGAGCGTGCGGCTGCTCTACGCGACCGAACTGTGGGAAGAGTACTTGGCAGGGCCGCGGTATTTGTCGCCGTCCGCTGTCTTTTGCTTCAACGCGGGTGTGTGGGGCTACGACGAGTGGCTCCCGACGTTTCAGCACATGATGTGCGAAGACGCGGCGCTGCCGATCCTCGTGACGTCGTACAATGAATTCGAAGCAGTCGACGACGCCGACGCGATTGACGACATGGAAGGGCCGTGGGTGTGGCGGTGGCAGCAAGAACCCAATCCATTTGCGTCGCTCACGCCGCGGTCGAGCCAGAACACGATTGCGAACCGCGTGCTGCACGAGAATGCCTACTGGCAATGCTTTAGCATGCAAAAGTAATATACACAAACAAAGCGATGCAATTGCTGTGCACGAATGCAAGTCTGCCGCGGTGGCAGAACGAAAGACACTGACATCTCCAGGACGACCTTGCACACATGACGGACGCGATGGACAAGTGATCGTGGGATCCTTCTGTGAAGAGGCTGAGCATCCGTGTATATTGTCATACGTGGTTGAGTACGCCGCTCGAATTTGTGCTGGGGGGAGTCCAGCGTGACGCGTACCGCTTACTTCATGCGGTGGGGCGTGTCGACCTCGTTTTCGTGCGGGTTGCGCGCGGAATTCACCTTTTGTTCGACGTTCAACTTCGCTGGCTATCCGGATTTTTCGGATAATGCCCAAAGACCGCGTTTTTCAAATTGGCCGCTCGAGGCAAGCGGACAGAAGGCGCGATCCGTGGCGATCTTTCTCGGACGACTTTATACTGATGGACCCGAACGAGAACGCCAACCCAAAGCCCCGGTTCAAGCCAAAGCTCAACCTAAATGTATCCCAGCTGCCCCCGCGGCGATTCACACCGGCCGCGTCCAGCGGGAGCGCACACTCGAGCGCCGCGTCCGAGGTGAGCAACCCTGCAGCGGCCCACGCGACGACAACAGCGTACCAAACCCCCGTACGATCGCACTCGGCAAGCGACATGAAATCAGTGCTAAAGACGTCGTCTCATTTCAAGAACCCACTCCCACCAACGTCGAGCGGACGATCGTCGGCCTACATGCAGTCCTCGCAATCGTCCCTCATGAGCGACTCGACGCCCATCCGCACCATTGCGTCTCAATACGGGCTCGTGGATCCCTTGACGCCAAGCAGTCGCTTGAATCTGGACTCTGCCGTTGCGCAAGGCAAAAGTCAAGCCACGTTCTATCCGTCGACGCCGTCCGCGGCACCGCCCATTCCAGACGAGCCACTTAGTCCCAACTCAGCGCTCCTCAGTACACTGGACGCCGTGAGTCAACTCTCGATCGGGTCGAAAACGTCGTCGCACTTTTCGTTTGACAACCAGCAGCAGCACTCGTCTCGCTCGGCGTACGGGACGCCGTCGCTGAGTTTGAACAGCAGCTCGACAAGCGTGAAGCGCACGACGACATTCACGACGACCCAAGTGAGCGTCACGAGCTCGAATCAACCCAACCACGTGCTTCGTCTTGGCACGGGCGACAATGGCAACGGCGGGGACATCATGTACCTCTCGACACGCATCCGCATCCGCGCCGGCAACATCCATTGCTTGCGCTGCCGCAGCGACGTGTCGGCGTCGGGGCACCTCGTTTCGACCGTGGACGCGGCTGGGACAGGGTTCGACCCAGACGAAATCTTTGTCCTCGTCAACGTGACCATGCGAAGCGACGAAGGCCGCGTGCGGTATTCGGACACGGTCGCGATCTACTGCATCTCGGGCGCGTCGAAAGGCCGCTTCTTGTCTGTGGACGGCGCCCGCCTCACGACCAAGAAAGGTCCGATCATGTCGAACGCAGAAAAGTGGCGGCTCGGCGAGCGGGACGACTTCAAGGACCATTTCGAGCCCGCGGGGCTGGAAGAATCGTTGGCGACACTCGCGCCGGCCGTGCGCAACGCCCAGCGGACGCTCCAATCGGGCGACCGCGTCTACCTCAAAACGTACTCAAGCCCGTACATTCTTTGCGCCGACGAGAAAGGCCAGGTCCACCTGCGCGACCTCATGCACGAGGTCGGCTTTGGCGGGTGGGAAATCACCAAGGCCAGCATCCCCTACAACCCGCCGTGGAACCGCGACCGCGCGTACTTGACTGGCACGTTTGTTTTGGAGACGACGGCGCCCGAGGACGTCGAGCCGACGAAATCGCTGCAGCAATTGCCGCTCTCGATGCAAGAACGCGCGCTCGTGGACGACATTTTGTTTGTGCTGCTCGGGATCGAAGGCCGGTACATTCGCAAGCAAGACATGAAGTTGGGACGGTCGTCGGCGGTGCCCCATTTTCAAATTCAAATGCCGCGCGTGTACCGAAACCTCTCTGTCGAGATCTACGACCACTTGCACTTTGTGGTCGACCCGGCCGTGACCGACCCATCACTGGCCGCCCTCGCCAGCAAAATCGTCGTCCTCGGCGAATACTACATTCACGTCGCGCACTATGTCGAAACGCACACGCGGTACGAATACGGCCAAGTGTGTCATGCGTTTTGTGCGGCGCTCAAAGTCCTCTTGCGCGAGTACACGGTCGTGGTCGCACAACTGGAGCATTTGGCCTTGCAAGACGGGCTCAGTCTATCCAAGATTTGGTTTTACATCCAGCCGAGCATGCGCGCGATGGAATTCCTGAGCACTTTGATTCGGTCGTGTTTGAGCCATCATGGCGGCGCGCTCTTGAGCGTCATTGCGCAATTGCCCACGTCTGGCGACGCCAAGGCCACGTCGGTGCTCAACTTCCTCCTCGAAAAGGCGTCGGTGCCCTACTTGAAGATGCTTGAACTGTGGATCTACTTTGGGGACCTCCATGACCCGTACGACGAATTCATGGTTGCGTCCGACGACACGCTCGTAAAGGAAGAGCTGAGCCACGACCCGTGGTCCAAGTACTGGGAACAGCGGTACACGTTGCGCGAGTCGCACGTGCCACTCTTCCTCACGCGCTTTTCCAACAAAATCCTCACCACGGGCAAGTACCTCAATGTCCTCCGCACGTGTGGCCGTCATGTCAACTGCCCGTTTGCGACCTCGATCACGCACGCAGAAAGCGTTCGCAAGTATGTTTCACCCCTCTGCCTCATGTTGACATGTGCGTAGATACGACGAGCTGATTGACAATGCGCATGGATTTGCAAGCCGCATTCTCGTCGACATGCTGCGCACGGAGCAAGACTTGATGAATCGACTCCGGTCGATCAAACACTACTTTTTAATGGACCAAGGGGATTTTTTCGTCGACTTTATGGACCTGGCCGAGGCGGAATTGAATTTGCGCGCCGACAAACTCTTGGCCTCGCGGTTGGAATCCCTGCTCCACTTGTCGCTCCAAAGCTCGACGTGCAGCTCCGACCCGTACAAGGACGATTTGATTTGCATCCTCTCACCCCATGACCTCATCTCTCAAATGGAAGCGATCCACGAGCGGTCGCAAAAAGTTGGTCGCGCGCCGCTCTCGTCGTCCATCGCGTCGTCACTCAATGATCCTGGTACAACACACTGTTGCCTCCTCCTTTCTCATGTTGTTTGCCGTAGGCTACAAGGCCATCGATGCACTCACGTTGGACTACAAAGTCAAGTGGCCACTCTCGCTCGTGATTTCGTCCGGTGCGCTCAACAAGTACCAGATGATTTTCCGGCACTTGTTTTTCTGCAAGCACGTCGAGCGTCGGCTCTGCGACGCGTGGCGGAACCACCAATCGACCAAAGAATTGGCGCTGCGGTCGGCCATGATCACGTCCTATTGCTTGCGCCAGCGCATGCTCCACTTCCAGCAGAATTTTGTCTACTACATGATGTTTGAGGTCATCTCGCCACGGTGGCATGCCCTCGAGGCCCAACTCGTGACCGAAGTCACGACGGTCGACGACATTTTGAATTGCCACCGCGATTTCCTCGACCAATGCCTCAAGGAATGCCTCCTCACGGACCCAGATCTTCTCCGCGTCTTGACCAAACTCATGACTGTGTGCTTGACCTTTGCCAACAGCATCGACCGCTTCACGCGACCCTATCGTTTGGACGAAGAGGCCATTCGAAATGAGCGCGAAGCCGAACGCGATCGCCGCGCCGACAAAAAAGCCCGCGACGAAGCCGATGCGATGCTCAACCCGTCGCAAAAACTCAAGACGCGGCGAACGTTGTCGGCCGTGCCCGTGCCGCGGCGGAACTCTGGTGTCGACTTGCGCCGCGCGCGCATCAAAGAATTGTCTGACGACGTGCGAAAAGCGCTGACGGACCAGGCGGGTGGTGGCGGCGAAAATCCGTTTGTCAAGATGACGGCAGACTTGGAAGCGCAATTCGACACGCTCTTGGCAGACTTTATGCAGCAACTATTGCATCGATCCCACCTCCAGGTATGGTCTACTCTCTCTCTCTCTCTGGCTAAGTCGGAGTCTAGTACAACTCCCACTTGTCGAATTTGTGCACGCGCCTCGATTACAATGGGTTTTACACCCAATAAAGAACCTGGCGTGAATGGAATAGAGTCGCCTCGAGTTGCCATTGTCTTTTGCGAATAGTTGGAGTGGGGGTGTATATTTAGTTGTATAATTTACAGAGCATCACAAAGAGTCATCTACCCAAAGAGACGCGGGGCTGGGAACACGGGCACAAGGCGAGGCATGTCAAACCCACCGAGCCCGAGAACAGTCCATTGCATGTGGTGCGAGGCATATAGCGCGTCGGCTTCCAACCGCTGCTGGCCCATCAATTCAGCCACGCGCAGCTGAAAGTGCTTGCGAATCACGCACGCATCCACGCGTCCTGGTAATTTCTTCCGGTGCATGTCAGAGCAGACGGACCGAATCAAAATTTGGTGCGCAGCTTGGAATTTGGTCATCAAGTTGGCACGCTCGGTGTGAAATCGATTTGTCGTGGCGTTGGCAACTTCGGTGTCGACTACACATAGCACATCGTCAACATTGGGAATGGAGGTAAGGGAATCAAACAGGGGCATCGACATACATTGTTCCATCACGTTGGCTTCGAGCTGGCAAGTGGCTGTTCGCACCAACAAGGACCGCACGTCCTTCGACGCATCGACTTCATCGTCACTGGCAGCCACGACGTCCATGGCACAATCCACGGGTAAGTCAAGTACAACCGTAGGCATCTCGACCACCATTGCATTCTCGCAGACGACAGTGGGAGTCATGGGTCGTGGCACTTGTTCGACTTCCATCACTTGTTCGATCGGTGCATGGGCAGCCGGTTCTGCCTCCGGCTCCGGTTCCGGGTCGAGTTCTCGCGCGGCCTGGGGCTTCTCCACAACCTCCTCGTCCAGGATCGGGAATTTATTCCGCTTGGGAATCACAAATGGAGACCAATCTTTGTTATTGGCGGCGGGGGTTGGCATGGATGGGGAATATTGTGGAGTGTGGAGGGGGCACGGGGACGATGCGGGGGAAATGGACACCACCGGCGACAAGACAACGCTCTTTTCCCGACAGTTGACTTTCTTGGGCTGCGGCGTGTGGAACGCATCTGCTTCGGGCACACTCACATTGGCACAGTGTACCTTTGGCGCCTTTTGCGGTGTCATGGCATCGACGAAATTGACCGGGGGTGGTGCGTCAAGGTCGATCTTCGGCGTCACCACCACTAGAGTTGCTTTGGGGGACGGTTGAGCCGCTTGGATGGGCGGCGGGGTCGCAACCAAGAGCTCTTTCCGTTGTTTTTTCAACACAGGCGATGTCGGAGGCTGTTGTTCGCGCTGTTTCTTCTTCGGCGATGTTGGCACCTCGTAGTTCCACGACGAGCGAGGTTTGTCCTTGGATGTCTTTTTGGATTTTTTCTTCTCGAGACTACGGTCCAACGTGCGTTTCAACGGCGGCGATGGCGGCGGCGGCCGTGCTACATTCTCGACAAGCTGCGACGACAGCAACGGCTTTCCTTTGGTCGATTTTAACTTGAGGGGTTTGATGGCAGTCGTGTCGGGGGCCTTGATTTTCTGCGGCAGGTGCAAAAATTCATGCAAGGCTTGAACTTGCAATTGCGACGAATTCGCCATCACGACCAACCATTCCATCATGTCGTTGCTGCCCTCGAATGGCAAGAGGCTTAGGAGGCCACCGCCAGCTACAGGATAAATGAGAAACCACCGTCACATGAAGCACCTCATCTACCTTGGTCTTGGTAAAACGATTCATAGCCCGTCACAGAAGTTGGGGGTGTATGAATGCCCAGTCCAGTTTCCGACGACGTATCATGCACAAAGACACTCCCGTCCGAGCACACGCCAAGCGTAATGCCTGCGGGGACGCCAGTGAGGAGAGACAACGTGCGCAACTGCCGCTTGCGGTTGTTCAGGGTGGGGCGGGCCACGGGCGAGACCGAGGATGGAAGGTCCTGAAACAAATCAACGTAAGCCCATGGGATCAACAGAAAGACGAGGGTCTACCAATTCTATGCGCTGGGCTGTGTCCAGGTTGACCATGGCAAGTCGTTCTTGACCGCCGTAGGCATATTGGCCACACACTTGAACGGTGTCCTGTGGCAGTCGTCGTCAAGCTTATTAGTATAGTCGGTCAAGGCCAATGGTTATTACCTGCGTTTGTTTGATGTCGTTGTAGTCAAAGTTCATGGCGTCGGTGGTTTCGTCGATCGTCCACACTCGCACCTGTTGATGCTCGGACTTTGAAATCAATTGGTTTGGTTCCGTGCCAAATGCCAAATATTCCAAGCTGATCCCTGGGTCATGTGTGGATTAGCCACGTGGGATAATGACGCGCCTACCGTTGGTTTGGCGATCGAAGATGCACTGCCACGTCCACTTGGACTCGGGGTCATCGCACGATGGGTCCCAATAGAAGCGCCACAAATGCAGATTCTTTATGCCCAAGCCGCACAAGACCTGATATTCCGTCGTACTAGGAAAAAAACGTGGAGATGAACATAGTGGGCTAGGACGGATCTCACGTACATGCTCGACTTGCCGGGCATACATCGCACGGCGCCGAATCCCTGAAGATACGAGTGAGGATGACAATCACCAGAAGACTGCGACATCGTACGCGTAATTTGGCGTCGCTGTAGGAATGGGTGTTGACTTCAGCCGTGGGAACCCCAATGATGTCGGTGGGTAGGCGAATCGAGTCAATGTCGATCACGAGAATTTCGGTCGACCCACGATATACCCCTGCAAAAATGAATCGCCCGTCGTCTACATGTCGATAGCGCTGAGGTAATGGAACTGAGCCGATGTGCTTTGCCGTACCTGGAATGACGACATTCACACGGAGCTGTGTGTACATGCCGCGGGCAGAGATGTGTTCCAAGACAACACCCTTTCGGAAGACGAGTTTGTTTTCGTCAATGGAAGCAGTTTCGTCGGTCTCCAACGAACCCACGACAATCGGAACGGAGGGCGCATTGTTCTTCAACGGGTAAAGTCGTATGGTGCCATTGTTGAACCCTGCGACGACGAATCGACCGGCGCGATCCACAGCGACCGACGAAACCTGTGGATCGTCAGAGTGGGTTCCGTCATGAAGCGGTGTCTTATGTACCTGGAAGTCCAACGCAAAATTGTTGGCGGATTGTTCAGGGAGAACTTCCTTCGCAGGTTTCGAGTCGAAGAAGACCTCGCATTCACTATCGCTGCTGCTCGAACTCTCGTCATTGGCGCTCTCCATCGCCGTGATGTTTTTCGCGATGGCTTTGTCGCTGTCGGACAT
This sequence comes from Aphanomyces stellatus, assembly GCA_009835185.1. Taxonomy (NCBI): domain Eukaryota; phylum Oomycota; class Saprolegniomycetes; order Saprolegniales; family Verrucalvaceae; genus Aphanomyces; species Aphanomyces stellatus. The sequence continues at coordinate 121,151 of VJMH01001504.1, forward strand.
GTCGGCATCCTTCATGTCGAGGTGCTTGACGATCCGCTTCTTCTTCCCTTGACTTAGGGTCAAGCTAAGCTTGCTATGTCCATTTGATGATCCTGATTTCTAATGCCATGGAGTTAATGCATTAGCTTGGTGTCGCGCGAGCGTACCTGCTTTAGGGGAGGTGTGAAGAAGGACATGTCAATGCCGCGTCTGAGTGTTATCTTGCAATGCGCGCGCGCTGGCGAAAGCGAGGGAATTTGAAAACATGCGGCGAAATAAACGGTTTAATATTGCACGCATTGGACTGTATAAATATATCGGGCATTTAAAGTTCAGCAAAAAAATACCACGCGTTGATCTGATTGGGCACTCGCTTAGAGACGATCCAATCTGGCGGGAACGCTGCCAATCATCCGTATACGAATTAATTATCCGGATATAGTTTTCAAACAATACGATTTTCCGCTTGATCGATATCTTCGTCTTCGCCGCCACTGGACATGTCCATTTCGAAGTCATCGTCATCGTCGGCATCCATGGGTATGCCTTGAGTGGCTTGACTTGCCGTCGTATGGCTGATATCTATTGGGTCCCTTGAGCCAGCTAGAACGGGTTGAAGGTCGATGCCTACCGCATTGATCGCTTTGTAACCGGTCGCCGATTCGACAACAACAGCAGCAGCACCATGATGATCTGTCGTAGGAGTAGTCGATATTCTTGCCCTTGAACTTCAAGCCGTAGACGATGGCCACAGTCGCCGTGAAGAGAACCGCGGCACTTGCGACCCATGGAATGTACCTGCAACAACAAACATGACCCAACTTCTCACGCAGGTATGCTTTACGCGTCGCTTGACTCGTCTTCAAATGCTTTGCGCCGCCGTGGATGGGTCGTTTGAAAGAGGACGTGCCCGAGGCTGTCAAACAACGTCACGTCCATCGACTTCATGGTCACAACATGCTGCGAGTAGACCCCCGTGGTGGCAGCAGTTGCATTTGGCATTACCGACTCGCACTACCATGCTCATTGCAATCATGTCGTCGTCACCACCACCGCCTCCTACCATGATTCGTGTGTCCATGGACGGCAGTGCTGTCGACACTGAGGCAAACGAATACTGGTAGAACGTCGACGGATGCGATGCATCCCCGCCTCCGACGCGCTTAACTTGCGGCATGACGTCTGTCGTGGCAAAGTATGCGTCCACTTGGTGCTGGCGCAGCACGGACGCGAGTGTGTCGTGGATGTAATCGTAAGGCCCGCCGTGGTCTGTGAGGCAGAGCGGTCGCTGGCCCACAACAAAGAGCCACGATGCGTGGCTCTGACGCAGCGTCTCGTTCAGCCTGGACAGCACTCAGACTCGCTTGAGAGTGAAAAACGTACCAATTTAGTTGCTTGGTTTGGGCGTCTGCAGTCGGGCAGGCAGTGCTTGTGTTGGCTGCTTGGCATTGGTCTAGACAGCTCGTCGTGAAGTCAACGTCATAACGACGAACGAGACCGATGGAGACCAAGAGGGATTCGTCCAGAACGACCACCTGTGCGGCATGGATGAGCAACGGAACAATAATGGGTTTGAACCTCTACGAACGGCTTGGACCCTCCGCCGTCCGTTGGCGACGCGACCACGTGATTGACATAACTCGGGGCGACGGATCCGTCAAACACTGTGGACGGGCCACTTGGGATTGGCCAAACGAGGGCCTAAATACGAAATTGAAGCCAGTACTTCCCAACCGAGAACGGACGGGGGAGAGTGACGTCGAGGTGGGGTTGAACAACGGCACAGTGAGGAGGAAGAGCGTGGACGGTGTCGTGGAGAGGGCAGCGGCAACCTAGCTCAACGTGGGTCAAAGGTGTTGGCTAAGTCGGCGCGTAGTACATTCAATTCCATGTCGGCTGCATTGTCCGTGGGTCCAAGTACAAAGAACGAGGAGGATGGAGCCGCATTGTCACCCAAGACGATGAGAAGACACCCGGAAGCTACTGCGTAGCACCATGTCCGTGTGTGCTGTCGCCGCATGTCAAGAAGAAGTCTAACAATAGCCCCGTGCTGCCAGCAACAGGTAGGACGGACGTAGCGGTTTCGTTTTGCAAACATGGGCAAGGTGCAGCAAAGTGACCTCGGCTCGACGACGACGCGCTTTGTATCGTTCTTTCATTGAACAAGTGCTTTACCGATTTACAGAGGTGCTAGTGCCTTGACATCGCCCGACGTGAACGCAAATATCCCCGGTGCCATTTGCGCCGTGAACGTCACTTCTTCCTCTTCGTCACTCCACTCGTCGTCGTCGTTCATTGTTGATGCCGCCCCCGGAGTCACTACAATGCACATCACACACAACGGCGCCTTGCATCTCATACCTCCATCTCTAGCCTGTACGTGGCTCTTGCGGGCGAAGCAGCAGTCGCAGACCGAGTAGATGAGCCGCCACCCCAACATATCACAATCCGCGATTTGTTGAGGTGGAGCTGCTATCTTTAGATGAGTTCTTTTGTCCTCCATGTTTTCGTAGCACCAAACGAGTGTGGCATTTGACAAATGTGAATATAGCAAAAGAGTCCAGTGTCAACGCTTCCAAAATGTAATTCCCTAACCGGGACTCGAACCCGGGTCGTATGGGTGAAAGCCATATATCCTAACCGCCTAGACTATTAGGGATTCCTGAACACGAGACATTTTTATGTGTAAAGTCAACGTGACGGGATGCCGCGACGCTTCAAGATCGCCTATGTTTCTCTCGTTTTGTGTTTTGCGCGCGTGCGTGGCGAATTTGCCGACTGCGCCATGGCGCCGCTGCTCCATCATGTTCTGTCACTGCCGTTTATCTTATGGCTCCTCCTTTGCAGCGTCATCCCTCGAACTTATGCCAACACGATGATCGTGATCGGTCAGCCCAACACGATGACGGCCGGCGACGCCCTCATCCCGCCGCCCGTGATCCAAGTCGTCGACAGCACGGGGCTCGTTGTCACGACTATCAACACGGGGACGGTCTCGGTGCGCATCGGCCAGAACCCGTCTCTCTACGGCGTCCTCTCCGGCACGACGGGCCTTTCGTTTCCGATTTCGCAGGGCGTGGCCACGTGTACCGGCCTCTCCGTCAACCTCGTCGGCTCGGGCTACACGCTTGTCTTCGTTTCGATTGCGCTGGGCCTCCAATCCGAATCGTCGCCGTTTGACATTCTCCTGGGGCCGCCGTACAAACTCAGCATGTACACGTACATTGGCATGGCCCAAGGCGGGACGCCATTCCTCCCGCAGCCCGTCGTTTCGATCGTCGACCGAGGCGGCAACATTGTCAACACTGTCAACAGCGGCACCGTCTCTGTCGCGATTTTGAACAACCCGATCGGGGGCATTTTGAGCCCCACGACGTCGTACACGGTGTGGCTCTACCAAGGGCTTGGAAAATTCTTTGCCCTCCAGATCGACAAAGCCGGCGGCCCCTACACACTGCGCTTCACAGCCGACAACGTCAACACGCTGCCGGGCGGGTACACATTTGACACGTTCCCGTTCACAGTTTCAATTGGCCCACCGAACACGGTTCGCAGTAAACGCTGTCGCCTCAATGTCAACAACGTGTGTAGATGCTCATCACCGAATACCCCGGCGCGGCGTTTGGCGGCGCTGCCTTTGTTGTGCAGCCCACCATCACGCTGATCGACGCGGGCTTGAACGTTCTCGCGACCCAACCCAACATGCTCGTCGCGGCCACGATTTACTCGAACCCGTCCAAAGGCACATTGTACCCCGCCACCGAAACTCTCGCCAACGTCATCAATGGCGTCGCGAGCTTCAAGAACCTACGCATCAACGCCGCGGGCAACAACTACGAGCTCCGGTTCGCGATCAAGACACCCAACGTCTTGGGCGTGTACGTTGAGACGGGTCTGTTTGTGATCGGGCCCAGTTTCAACGTCTACATCGGCCCACTCTTTGCGATTGCTATCGTCCAGCCGCCCCTGAGCGCGATTGCAGGTTGGTTTATCTGTCTCCACACGCTCATCTTGTCGTAGATGGCCAGCCCATTTACAAACAACCGATTTTGGCGCTGCAGGTCCGTGTGTCGACGACGACGACGTCATCATCTTGTGTAGGACCGTGGCGCCAACACAATCACATCGGAGAGCCTTGCGCTCGTGACGGTTTCCATGTTGCCAAGCTTGGCGCTGTACAACCGCGTCGTCGTTTCCACCGCCAACCCCGTCGCCGCGACGGTGCTCGACATTGCCGTCGCATCGTCCGTGTTTACGTCGCCGTACGCACTCGACCACTTGGCCCTTGTCTCATTGTGTGGTAGATACGGCACCGGGACGGACCTTGTGCTGCTCATGACGTTTTCGCAGGACGTGATTGCGACGGGCACGGTCGTGATTGCGCTCAACAGCAACACGGGTGCCAAAGCAACGTGCACGACGCTGCTCACGTGGGCCAAGACAATCTCGTTCACGTATGGCATTACGGCGGGCGACATGGCGACGGCATTGAATTTCGTCTCGACGGCGTCGCTGACCCTCGCGGGCGGGACCCTCAACGATCGCCTGGGCAACCCCGTTTCGCTCGTGCTCCCCGACCCAACGGCGAATGGCCTCCACCCGGTCGTCGTCGTCGACACGACCGCGCCGTCGGTTGCGTCCGTCACGTGTGGCGCCCCGACAGTGGCTGGGTCGTACGGCGCCGGGCAAGACCTTTTCGTGGCCGTCGTCTTCACGGCACCCGTCGTCGTCGTGGGCACCCCGCCCGCCGCCGTGCCGATTCCATTCCTCTCGCTCAACGGCGTGGGCTTGACGGCGCGGTACGTTTCAGGCAACGGCACGACGTCGCTCGTGTTCAAATACACGGTCGGACTCACGGACGCGTTGACGACGACGTATCTGGACGTGACCGCGAGTGTCAACTTGAACGGCGCGACCATCAAGCGCGCGGGCACGACGCCCAACCAGGTCGCGCAAGTGCAAATGCCGGCGAATCCATTGAGCGCCTTGGCCACGCTGTGCCCGATTCAAGTCGACACGACGACCGTGACGGTCGACGCGGCCGTGGGCGTCACGACCTCGTCCCCGAACAACGTCTACTACCCAGGGGACACAATCTACCTCTTTGTCCCGTTCACGCAGACGGTCGTCGTCACAGGCATTCCGCTCGTCTTTCTCAACACGGTCCAAAACGCGATTTACGTTGACGGGAGCGGCACCAAGATGATTCGGTTCAAGTACATTGTCGCCCCGGGCGACGTCACCGCGGCCCTCAACTATGCGTCGGCCACCGCGTTGGTCCTGAACGGCGGGACGATTCGGCGGGCCGTGAGTGCAGGAACGGCAATTGCAAATGTCAACCCGTCGTTTGCGGCCGCGACCGCCGCCACAAAAGCATTGTCGGACCAGAGCACGCTTCAAATCGACGGGACAACGTCGACGATCGTGAGCGTGTCGCTGGCGGGCACCGCGACGTGGACACGTGGCAACACCGTCCAACTGAGCGTGCTCTTCTCGTCGCGGGTCGTCGTGGCGGGCGGGCCGCCGACTCTCGCGCTCAACACGGGCCAGAAAGCCACGTACACGAGCGGGAGCGGCACGACGACGCTCGTCTTCACGTACACCGTGATGCTCGGGGACACGACGACGCAACTCGCGTACAACGCAATTGCGTCGCTTGCGCTCAACGGCGGCTCGATTCGAAAATGGTCGGCGTCGCCGCTCCTCGCCGCCGACGTCTCGTTGCCGTGGCCACCAAATTTGCTCAACGGGCCCGTCGCGATCGACCCGAACGTGGCCTACACGACGACGGTCACGGCGATTGCGAGTGACATGGTCGCGGGCGAGTACGGGCTCAACCACGTGCTCCAGATCTTTGTCACGTTTTCCGACGTTGTCCAAGTGATTGGCGGCGTCCAGCTGAGTCTCCAAACGCAAACGATCCAATACGCCATGGGTTCGGGCACGTCCAAACTCGTCTTTATGTACGTCGTCAAGGCCAACGACGCGGCCATGAGTTTGACGATCGCGTCGACGGCGCCGTTTTCGTGCGCCGCGGGGAGTGCGTGCTCGATCGTGAACGCCAACCTCGTCACCGCCAACTTAGACTGCACGGGGCTCGTGCTCCAGCCCACGGGCATCGCCATCAGCACGGCCGCGCCAGTTGTCGTGTCGGTCGCGGCCCTCACGGCGGCCCCCACCATCAACTCGAACACGTTTGTCGTTGGCGACATCATCGACATCGTCGTGACCGCGAGCAAAGCCGTGCACGTGGATCCATCGCCCGACGTCTTTCCTGACAAAGTGCCGCTGCTCTTCTTGGACACGGGCCGGTCGGGCGCCGCCGCCAAATTTGTCCGCTATGGGACCGACTACACGCAGCTCGTGTTTCGGTACACGGTGCAGGCGGGCGACACGTCAGCTGGGTTGACCTACCTCAACGTGAACGCACTCACGCTCAACTACAACCAAGCGACCATCAAACGGCTCTCGACCAACCCAACGACCGACATGAATTTGCTGCTCCCGGCGGTCCAACCGCTCGGCGTGGGGCTCAAAATCGACACGTCGCGCACGCCGTCCGTGACCAACGTCGTGGCCACAACCCCGAGTGGCACATACTATTGCGGCGACGTCATCACGATCCAAGTCACGTTTTCCGAGTACGTGGCGGTGACGGGGCAGCCCGTCCTCATTTTGAACTGCGGCGTCAAAGACCAGCGGGCCGTCTACAAGTCGGGCACTGCGTCCAAAGTGCTCACATTCACATACACGGTTGGCCAAGACGATACGTCGAGCGACTTGAGCTACCTCGACGTGAAATCGCTCTTTGTCCCGACCGGCGCGAGCATTCTATATCAGTACAGCAGGCCAACGTACACTCGATGACCTCACGCGTAATTAGGTCATCCGTTCCGACCGTAAACGCCAACACGCGCTTGGTCACACCAGGGTCGCCCGGGTCCTTGAGTGCCAATAGCGCGATTGTGATTCGAGGCACGACGCCGTACGTGGTCGACATTGAATTCGTCACGGTCAATGGCACGTACACGGTCAACAACGTAATTCAAATTGCCGTCACGTTCACGACCAAGGTCACAGTGACGGGGTCGCCGACGCTGCAAATGGGCACGGGCACGGTCCTGCGGCAAGCGACGTTCGTTCCCACGGCGCAACCAAGCAACGTCCTCACGTTTCAATACACGATCCAAACGGGCGACGCTTCGGTTGATTTGGACTATGCGAGCACGGCGGCGCTGCAATTGAATGGGGGTTCGATCCTCACGACGCCAACGTTGGCAGGTATCACGCCTATCCAGTCCGTGAACACCCAGTTGAATCCACCGGGCGGGGCGCTGACCGGCCAACGCATCATCCAAACGTCGCTCGGCGTCGTCACGTACATCGACTTGGGCATCGACACGATGGGCCTCGGCTACGTGTTTTACTTTTCGACGCCGCCGGGCGTGATTGCAAGCGTCAAATTTGACGTGACGTATTCGGCAGTGTGGGAAGTGCGCAATGCGCCGCTCACTGTCAACAACCGCGGCGACCGGACGGGATGGAGCGTCGATGTGAATGGGGCCGTGGCCATTGTTGGTTCGTCCGGTGTGAAAGCCAAGCAATATGGGGTCCAAGAAGTCACAGCCTGGGGCACGTCTGCCGTCTATGTCGACGAAGTCCAATACGTTGAAACGACGTGCGTGAACCGGGATGCTGTCCAGGTAAACAACGCCTTGTGTGTGTGGCAAAACCCTGTAATATCGGTGTAGATATTGGTGAGCAGTGTCGCGCCGGGCGCGACCGTGGGCGGGTATTTCTCCCTCATGTATGGCGCCGTGGGTCCGTCGCGCCGCCTGCAACCGAATTTCGATGCCATCGAGCTCCAAGTGGCGCTTTACTTGGATTTTGGCTTGGATCCGTCTGGTGTCGAAGTGTCGCGCACGGGCAATACGTTTTGTGGGTGCTACAATGCGTACCAATGGACAATTACGTTTCACTCGCAAGGTGTGTGGGCACTTGGCTGAGGCTCTGTCGACAGGATCGGCTGCTGATTTCGACTAGGGGATGTACCGACGCTCGTTGCGCGCAATTATTTGACAGGCAACGGCGCGACCATTGGCGACGGCGTTGGTGGGGCGTCGGCGATAGTCGTGACCGAGCCACCCGTCGTGTCGGGCCTGTTTGCACTGCGGTATGGCCTCTTGACGACGCAAAACATGGCATCCAATGTCGATGCGGCTACGATGGCACTTCGACTCGCGACGGACCTGAACTTGCCAATTCGAAGGTAGTAGTAGCGTGCAATCCCACAACACAACGTTGCTCACAACATATCGACAGCGTCGCGCGGTCCGAACCGACGATCCAAAATGGTTATACGTGGAGCATCACGTTTTCGTCGTCGAGCACGATATTCAATCCAAATCCACTGCAACCCGCGCCCGTGCTGCTCTCGGGCAACCAAGTCCTCTTGTCTGTTACAACCATTCGCCAAGGCCAAGCACCACTCTATGGCTTCTTTCGCCTGGGACTTGGAGTCGAATCCACGGGGAACATTGCTGTGTCGGCGTCGGCGCAGGATATGGCGACCGCGCTCCAGTCGTTGACCCAAGTCACCTCAGTGAACGTTGTGCGGTCGCCTCAAAACAATTTTGGAGGCTACACCTGGACCATCACGTTCATCACGGTCAATACCCTGTCAACGTACGGGATGGTGTCCAACAGTTTGGGCACACTGCCACAATTGACACCCATCACGCTCGTCAACAACGTACAGATCCTTCTTGGAAGTGACGCTCAGATCCTCGTGGATTATGCTGGTGTGAACCCGAGCGTGTACTCGAGCGCAGCCCCTGGCAATAGACCTGGCGAGAGTGCCGGGTCGGCTACCATCTTTGTTCCATATAACAAGCAGTGGGTGCTCTCAGCGTTGCTCATTGGTTCAGACACGCACCTTGGGGATGGGTTTGGGACGAGCGTCGCCATCTCGCTCTCTGGTTCTCAAGCCGTCGTCGGTGCTCCGTATGCGGTACACTTTACAATCCAGTCATGGCAAAACCATATTGTTTGCCTGTAGGTATTCAAAGGCAATGTCGAGCAACAGGGCGTGGCGTGCTTGGCCGATGGCGGAACGTTCAAGCTGTCATTCATGGGCATTTCGTCCGCACCAATCCCATACAATGCACCGACGGTAAACCATCCAACTTTCTGGCGTTTGACATGGATGGTCAGGCATCGTTGCAAAACGCCATTGCTGCGATGATGCGAGTGGCACCGCAGTTCATCACGGTAGTCCCATACACAACATTGTGCAATGGCGCGACCGTGACCATCACGTTGCAAACGCCAGATTTAAGCGACGCATCAGGCAACATTGCCGACCTTGTTCCAGGTGGGCTGCCACCAATGGCCAATCACGGGACAATATTTCTATGTAGATGGAACAGCACTGACATTCATGGGCGGGCCTGGGACAATCGGTGTGCAGCACCTTGTCCAAGGAACGTACCGAGAGGATGGTCCGAATGCCAAAGGCATTGCTTGCGGAGGCGTGTATTTTTTTGCGTCAGCTTCCGTGGGAACGTGGACGCAAGTGATCAAAGTTGTGCCGACGCAAGGGTCGGAATCCATGTCGAGTGAGTTTGGCACAAGTGTCTCCATCGAGGGTACTCTTGCGGTCGTGGGGGCACCCGGGGCAAACAACGACCAAGGAGAAGTCTACATCTACCAGTACAATGCCGTCACGTGGTCCCTGGTAGCCCAGCGACATCACGATTGCGTTTGACAAGATTCTGATAGTACCAAAAATTGACGTCAGTGCCGTACGTGGCAACCCCCGGCGACCGATTCGGCGAAGCGGTCAAAATATCGGGCACGACAATCATCGTGGGTGCCCCAGGGTACGCAGGCACGGCCGGGGCCGTCTTTGTCTTTCAGCCGTTGGGTGGCGTTTACGTCAACCGACAAAAACTTCAAGTACGTCGTCCTTCAACCCACGAATACTTGAGGACGGGTATTTTCGTACGTAGCCTGGCGACGTGGCGATGGGGGATCGATTTGGAAGCTCCTTGGCGTTGGACATGCAGACAAGTACCATTGCAATTGGAACCAAGGGTCACAACAAGCGGGGCGCAGTTTACGTGTACTACACGCCAGACTTGTTTTTTCAACTGCAGCAAACGCTTGTCGGCTCCGACACGCGGCTCGATGATGGGTTTGGTCAAAGCGTCGCGATTGTCAACAACGTGTTGCTGGTTGGCGCGACCCAACGCTATTCGTCCAACAATTTCCTCACGATTCGCAAAGCCATTCAAACGATTACAACGTCGGCCACGTCTCCTCTTGGCAAGACGTTTCGGGTGGGGTTTCGGAAAGTGGCCGATGGATTTGAAGAAGACTTTGTGTAAATTAGATTCTTCGTTGACAACCAAAATGATGTCTCACGTGCCGCCTGACTTGTAGATGGACCACACCGATCCCGTTTGATGCATCGGCAACTGTGATTCAAGTAACTTTGCAGTCGCAGCTCAACACATCGGGGCTTGTGGTCTCCCGACTTGGACCAGACGCGAACTCAGGCTTCGTGTGGTCCATAACGTTTTCAGGCTCGACGTCCGATGTGCCACAAATGGAAGTCGACGGCTCTCAACTTTCGGGTACAATCGTAACAATGCCCAACCCATTTACGTGGTCTGTCGCAGGCACGAATGCTCAAATCACGTGTTCCTTGGACGTGCCCGTGCCACCCATCCTTCGAAGCAACGTTTACGTTTTCCTTCGAACGGGGTCGACGTGGCAAGAGCAGGCGACGTTGCGTCCCACCAACAAACAGTATTACAGGTACATCGGTCACGCTGGAGACCACTCCCTCATATCCAGTGCAGCATGTTTGGGACGTCCGTGGCATTGAGTCGAAATGGATACCACGCGATTGTCGGCGCGCCTAACGCTGATACATTGTTCAGTGCCGTCAACAGCGGCGCCGCGTACTTGTTTGACATGGGTTTCTTGGATTTCCAATTCTCGAGTCGAACGTACAACGTTTTGGAAGGCACGACAGCTACGATTCAAATCCTTCGATGTGGCTCCCTTGGCACATCCTGCATCATGAAAACCACGTGCGTATTTTCATCTTCCTTCTGACCTGATTTGCACCATGTTAGCACAACATTAGAGTACATCGATTACGACACTGGTGATGCCGTGTCCGACATGGCGGGGATGAACCATGTTCCTACCAAGGAGTTAAAGTACATTGGCCCATTCCAGCAACTGTGCATGTTGGATGTGACGGGCACGACACCAGGGGCCAAGTATTACCCCAATGTGGTTGGTCCCGAGCCGTATCCGTATGTGCCAAAGGGACGATACATTCTCACGTCCATGGTCGGAACAGCCAACAGTCGAGCCGAATTTTACGGCGACACCGAGTATCGGTCGCTGTGGATTGATTCTCAGTTCGACTATTTGGGTCTGTCAGACTACGTACCGAGCGACGGCGAACTCACGTTTTTGCCGGCTGTCGTGTCAGCAACGTTCACTGTCAGCACGACCGACGACGACGTGTACGAGAACCCAGACGAAACGATCAACCTTCGACTGAGTGTCCCTGGCATGTGGCCCAGCTTCCCGAGCCAATTGTGGTCGGTTTTGACCATCAAAGACGACGGCGACGGCGGGTACGGGGCAGCATCCTTCACCGCGCGCTTGCCGTGCGACTCGGCCCCCGGCAGTGGCATTGGGTCCGCCGTCGCGTATTATGATGGGTTGAATCTGGCGGCTGTGGGAGCTCCCATGGCGTCTGTTGGTGGAATTGCGTGCGGCGCCGTCTTTATTTACGTCTCGCGCTCGGGGGTATTTGGCCTTGAAACGAAAATTATCCCGCCGCAGTGCGTCGTGGGCATGCAGTTCGGTGTCTCCGTTGCGCTCGACGGGTCCTACGGCACCATGCGGCTTGTCGTGGGTGCGCCAGGGGGCACGTCGCCGACGGCATTTGTGTTTCAACGCAACGCTCTCTTGGCGACATGGGCCCTCGAAACGCGATTTACCGAGCCGAACGCGTTGACGCTGACAGAAAATTACGCCGGCCGAGGCGCGGTTGCCATCCACGGCAACTTGGTCGTCGTTGGCGCGTCGGGCCTTGAGGCGATTTTTGTCTACACGTATACGTCGACGGGATGGCTTCCGAGCATCACGCTGCGCGCGAACGACTATGCCGTCGACCAAATCTACTTGCTTGGCGTCGTGCATGTCTTTCATTTTGGTACGTCCGTGGCCATCAACCGTCGATGCATCGTTGTGGGTGCACCCCAAGCAAACTACGGCCCACAAATGGTTTTGGACACAAATTTCTTGAGCACGGGTGCCGCGTACACGTATTACTTGCCCGCACAAGTCCAGGTGATTTCACTCCGGTCCGATTCACTCTTGACGACGGGCGAGTTCACAATAACAAACGCCGCGGGCACAACGAGTCCATTGAGCTATCAAATTTCGGCCACAGACTTGGCCATCGCTTTGAAATCTCTGATTTCCGAAATCGAAGTGTCTCGTTCCGGGGATATTGTGAATGGGTTTTCGTGGAGCATCACGTTTATTTCTGAAGTGGTGGCAACACCGTTGCTTCAGTTGTCGTGGCGTGGTCGCGGGTGTACGATATGCCTTGCCTTTAACAGCGGGTACATTTTTCAACTTGACCACCAACTGAACTCATATAGGTACGCTGCCAACCCTGCAAATCAAGTTAGCGTTATTGAATTTACGCCGTTGGGGACGTGGACATTTCACCAGCGCTTGATTGCCTCGGATGCGAATCATGCTGACCGTTTTGGGCAAAGTGTTGCATTCCACGGTGACACGGCCATAATTGGTGCCTACATGTCGTCGGCGCTCACGACGACGACGTGGGATTTTGAAACTGGTGATTTGACTGGGTGGGTCAAAACCGGCACTGCTTTCGATGCCCAACCTACGTTTGGAGACAATGTCATGGCGCGTGGGGACGTGTACCACAGTTTTGAAATGCCCAAGGGCACAATTGGCGTTGAAGGCCGGTACTGGATCGGCACATACGAAGCACGTTCGGGGGCCGGTGCCTCGCAGCAATCGACTTCATTTACATGCAAATTTGCAAACGCCGACTGCAAAACGACGCAATATCAACTCCCTGGTCCTTCCATTGCTGGCAACGTCCAAGGTGATGGGCCCGTGGGGACCCTGACGTCGCAAACATTTACTATTTTGGGCAAATCCATCCGATTTCGAATAGGCGGCGGGTGTAACATCGCAACCGTCTACGTTGAGCTGCTCGTGGACGGCATATCTGTGATGCGACAAACGGGCATTTGTGACGAAAACATGCTTCCAGTGTCGTGGAATGTCACGACGTACAAAGGGAAAAGTGCCAACATTCGAATCGTCGACGCATCGACAAGCGCGTTGTGGGGCCACATCAATGCCGACGACTTCAAATTTGACTGGCCCATCGAACAAGCGTCCACGGACGTCGCAGGCGTTGCCTACGCGTTTCAGCGCCAAGGCACGGTGGCTACGTATTCACCGTGTTCGGGCATGCCAAAATTGCAGTGCGCGTGGGTTTTGCAGTCGCGGCTCGTGGGCAGCGACAAGCGGCCCGATGATTATTTTGGATTTTCCGTCGGGATTGATGATACCACGGGGGTAGCCGTCATGAGTGCCTACGGCCAGCAGGGTGTCGACATGAACAATTCAATTGTCATGGACAAGATGGTCGGGTCGGTGTACCTTTTTTCACGCATCAGTGCCGTCGTTGATGGTGGGGGGAATATCGTGTCGTCGCCAAAATGGCTCGGGAAAGAAACTGCAAAATTTCAATCCCACGATAAGTCGCCCGGCGCACAGTGGGGCTACGCCATTGGTGTTAGCAGCAAGAGATTGGCAGTTGGGAGCCCTGGGTTTGGTGGTTCTGGCAGCGGCTACGTTTACGACCTCCAGTTTCTTCAAGTTCAATTTGCAAGCCAACTTGTAGGCGTTGTCGAAAACGCTGGCCAAGTCATCGTCGTTGTGCTCCGAACAGGAGACCTAACGAGTCCACTGACCATCGGGTACGACCACATTGCAAATTTAAAGCGTCAATTCATGAACGTAGGTATGCTACGAGTGACATTAGCGCAATTGGAGTGGACGCTGGTTGGTTTGCGACTTGCTTGGGAATGACTATTCAAAATCGTGGTCCCTGTGGGCATTACCAGCAAACGTCAGGCGAGTTGACGTTCAACACGGGCGAGTCGAACAAAGTCATCACGGTGCCAATCATGAACAATTGGTGTTACGACGTCTATGCAAAGTATATTGCTCTGCATTTGAATGTCCTCGGTGGTGATGTGCTCTTGGGTGAACAATATTCGATGCAAATTCGAATCGACGACGACGATTTTGGGCGAGATCCATGTTAACCTTGATTACGCTTTGGCTCACGGGACAAAAAATAGCTCAGCGTTGACGATGCTTTTTGAATCGACTACGAAATGTGAAATTTGATAAACCATAATACACTCACTGCTTTGAGGATGCGAGATTGTTTTTGACGGAGTTGTTCGTCCTTCACGCTTTTATCACGGGCAGCTTCAATCTCCTAGAAGGGCATGGTAAAGCGCTTTCACAACGATATCTATACTCGTTTGAGTTGGCGTGTGTCGCGGCGATAGCGTGCTTTGATCTCTTGTACTTGATTCTTTGATTCATGTGAAGTGTATATAGTTAATCGAATACAACGTACTTTCAGTCGCTGGATTTCCAACTCTTTCAATTGGAGCTCCATGAAAAGAGTGTCATCTGAGATTTGGCATGTGCATGTTTCTGATGCACACTCTGGAATTGATCTCCCTGCTGCCATGGATTCAGTAGTATCCACTCCGTCGACATCGACATGACATTCGTATTGATCGTCAAAAGGAATCACATTAGATGTGACATTGTCGTTTTCATCTTCACTTTCATTCTCCAAAATGACTTGGCAAACTTTGCTGTCATCAATTACTTCAGGAATTGGTTCAGGCGCAAGGTTGACCTCTAATTTTAGTTGATAGGCTGGGCTGACCATTTCGACATGTCCTAAGTACCTGGTTTGGGTTCCTTGCTTTCTGTCAAATATGACAGGATTTGTGCGCGTACGCGGGTCAGCTTCGTTTCTTCTTGTGCTCCCAGACATAGATACACCTGCGCGTACATGGTTTGCAAAAATGAGGATTTCGCAGCGAGATCACCTTGACGGTGTCTGCAGTCTTCAGGGGGCCAGCTCCATTGCCCCTCATCCTCCACATGACACATGATGAATATGACAAATTCAATCATGCATCATAACTCACTTCTTCTTCGATTGCCCGCGCTTGCGCATTGTCTCGTCGGATGGTCTTCCACTTTCGCGCGCAATTCAACAAATGTGGGGATTTCAATTCGAATCTTTATCCGGAATTCCGGATACAAAATGGGTGCAAAACGCATGAGCTCGACGTTGAAGTTGGCGGTCAAAGATTGACTGGCCGAATGCGCCATCTGCTCGAAGCTCTTTTCAATTGACGTGGACAAGTCACGCATCTCTCCGCAACGTGGGTCGTTCACGGCAGAGCCTTTGTGGCGCTGCCGCCCCCTCGACGAAGGTACCGCCCATATGCCTCCTCTCATGAGAACCTGCTCAGGCCGCGAAGGTGCTTTCTCCGTGTTCTCCATAATTCCTTGGTTGATGTGTCTATGCTTCGTAAACCGCGCGGCCTCCAGCCGTCACGTGAGCTGCATGTTGCCTACCTGGTTGCGCGAGTTCGGCCAAGCGATCTTGGCCGATAACAACTGGACGTCGTCACTTATTCTGTGTGGTATACAAACGCCAAGTCAAGTTTGTGTGGTGTATTTAGTCCACATCGAATCCGGATACGTCTCGAGTCACCACAATCTAATTTGTTCGCACAATGTTCCACCGCCTGACTGCTCGCGCTCGATCCCAACTGCCGATCGCAGCTGCCGCTATGGGCGTCGGCCTCGGCATGGGCATGATGAACAACTCCCGCCCCTCGGAAGCCCACTCGGGTGTGCCCAGCTCTCTTATCACCCCCGAGAAGCAACCCAAGACGATGAACGGCCTCAAGATCTTCAGCGGCAACGCCAACACCGAATTGGCAAGCAAGGTCGCCGACCTCGTGGGGGTGAACCTCGGCAAGATCACGGTCGAACGCTTTGCCGACGGTGAAGTGAACGTCATGGTACACGAAAACGTCCGCGGCAAGGACGTTTACATTGTACAACCCACGTGCGTGCCCGTCAACGAAAACTTGATGGAACTGCTCTTGATGGTGAGCACCATGCGTCGTGCGTCGGCCCGCCGCATCACCGCCGTCATCCCTTACTACGGTTATGCCCGCCAAGATCGCAAGATGGCGGCTCGTGTGCCCATCTCTGCCGCCGACGTCGCGCGTCTCTTGGAAGCCATGGGTGTTGACCGTGTGATCGCCGTGGATTTGCATTGCGGTCAAATTCAAGGTTTCTTTGGCCCCCGCGTCCCCGTGGACAACTTGGATGGCGGTTTGGTCGGCGTGACTTACTTTGGCAACAAGGACTTGGTCAACCCCGTCGTGGTCTCGCCCGATGCCGGCGGTGTCGCGCGCGCCAAGAAGTTCCGCGAATGGCTTGTGGCCAAGGAAGGCATCGACAACGTCGGTCTTGCCATGATCATCAAACAACGCATCAAGGCGAACGAAATTGACCGCATGGATTTGGTTGGGAACGTGAGCGGCTCGGACTGCATCATTGTCGACGACATGATTGACACGGCCGGTACGTTGTGCAAGGCCGCGCAACATTTGTCCGACCACGGCGCGCGTAACGTGTACGCGTTCGCGTCGCACGGTCTCTTCAACGGCCCCGCCAGCGAGCGCATCAAGAACTCCGCGCTCAAGGAAGTCGTGGTTGTCAACACGACGCCGCTGCCCGCCACGTGCGTCGGCAACGAAAAGATCAAGCAATTGGACGTCGCGCCGTTGTTGGCCCAGGCCATTCTCAACATTCACGGGAAGAAGTCTGTCTCTCAATTGTTCAATTAAGAGACGTATGTGTTGTTACTTGTGTGTTGGTTTGACACGACGGTGACATCGGACAATGACATGGTTTAATTTCCAGAAAGATGTGGCTTGCGGGAATTATGCTGCAGTCTCAACCACCTCGCGAGTTGTTGAAAAATCAAGGATGGATGTATTCGGCCCAAAAGTACTTCTCGCGAACAATTTGCATTCCGATGTGTCCCTCGTCGACGGCAAGAATGCAGAGTTGACACACGATCGCATGGATAAATATATATAAATGCATGCTCCAATCGTATACGTCTAGACGGTCACTGCATCAGCGATCGACGTGGCGGCGGATGGCGATGGCGGAATGACAGCCAGCTTGGCGAGTTTCTCGTCGAGGGCTTTCATGGCGCGAGCTCTGCATCAAAGTGTGAGGCAAACAAGCCATCAGGAACGTACTTTCGGCGCTCGGCCACGGGGTCCGACGCGACGGCCTACACAGACCAACACCATATTGATGAATGCCACGTATGGACCACCCATACCACTGTGGGCAATGAGGCAGCGGCCGCGGCGTCGCGGTTACTGAATAGTCCGCAGAGTCTGGCGACGTTGAACACGAGGTCGCAGATGGGTTGGATGGTCGTCCTGCGACGAACGTTTACGAAAGCGCGATCGACGAGACGCACCGAAGAAAAGGGGGGAACAACACCGCCAGGGAAAACGCATCGGAAGTGTCGCCGACCGAACCGTCGGCGTTCTTTGCGAGGAAGCGGAGGTAGAACCAGCCAAAATAAAAGCCCGAGAGGGCATACGGCCCTGCGCCGACAATCAGAATTTCGGCCCGCGTGAAGACCGCCAAGAACGAGAGCGTGAGGCAAACGAGTGTCACGATCAAGGGGTAGTACTACGAGGGGATCGTTAGCCACACGAGAGAGATGCGAGATGGACGGACGCGACAACTCAGCTTGGGGACGACAAGCGTCTGCATCGGATTCTCCTTGGCAAGCGCGACGAGCATCGCGACGAGACCCCCTGTGAAGCCAGACACACCCGTGCGTCTACACCAGTCGGCACATGAAAAGAGGAGGCAGAGGGGTGTCGACGGACAGGAAGAAGGGATTGCGGAAGATGATGTAGAGGCAAAACATATCGCAAAACAGGAGACCCGTGGAGACGACCCCGACGAAGAGGATCAAACGGATGAATGGGAGTGTACCCAAGTAGTTTTCCACGCGCATGCCCAAGAAGAGCGTCACGGGTACGATCAAGACGACCTGCGTTGGATAAAGTCATAAGTACAGCATCGCGGCGATGCAGCTCTTACCTCCCAGAGATATTGATGGTAAAATGGAGCCGTGATGTAGGCCCAGGGACGGATATGCTCCAGGATGACACTAAATGCACGCATTCGATTGAGATTCTTGCCGCAATGAGGTACCTCGCGATGGACAATGCAAAGACTCCGTGTTGCTTGTCTGGGGTCAAGATCGCCCCCAGGAGCCAGAGGAGTGGAATGACCGCGGTGAACACGACTGTCGCGGGGTACTATACATGAAATGTCATGCACGAAGAATGCCGCACCAACGTACTCGAAAGTCTTCCAGTTGCATCTCGCGCCGCCACAGCACACGTGGAAATTCTGATGGGAATGATCTGCAGCTATTTCAACCTTTAATTTACCGGATAATTATCCGGTCATCTCCCTCAAACCTGAAACGCTTTGATGAAGATTGTCATCTGCGGCGGCGGCGTCATCGGATGCACGCTCGCGTACTACCTCGTGCATTCAGATGACTTTGGTGAGCATGATGAGGTTATCGTTGTGGAGGAAGTCGGCGTCGCGGCCGCCGCGTCGGGCAAGGCCGGGGGTTTCTTGGCTTCGAATTGGTGCCAAGGCGAAGACATCAACGGGCTCTGCCAGCTGAGCTTCCGTCTCCATGAAGAGCTTGCGCGCGTTGCCGACGGCACCACGATCTACGACTATCGTCGCGTGGACACGATTTCTTGCGTCGTCACGACGAAGCCGTCCAAGTCCAGGAAACTGCACACCGACAACATCGTGCCGGCGTGGGTTCGCGGGCACGTCGTGGAATCGCATGCGATTGGCGACAAGGCAACATGCGCCCAAGTGCATCCACGTAAGTTCACCGAGACGATGCTGCGTCTGGCCATGGCCACGGGGAAGGCACGTCTCGTGCATGGGGCCGTCTCAGGCCTCCTCCACGGCCCGCAGCGCGGCGTCGTAGTGGACGGGATGACGATCGAGGCGGACGCGGTCGTGCTCGCGATGGGGCCATGGACGTTTCCATGTCTGACCCAATGGCTCGAGTTTCCATCGATTGCACCGCCCGAGGTGTACAAGATCCACAGCGTCGTCCTCGAGTCGGCGCGAACGGCCGCGTTCGACCCCATCGTTGTCTTTGGCGAGCTCAAGGAATCCCACAATGACGTTGAAATTGTGCCTCGCCCCGATGGATCCGTCTATGCGTGTGGCCCGCGCGACGCGGAGCCGTTACCCGCGTCGGCGTCGCTCGTGCTGCCGACCGCCGCCCGTGTCGCCGAGTTGATCGCAGGCGTCGCGGCGTTTGACGGCGCGGCGGCCGAGAGCGAGGTCGTCGCCAAGCAAGCCTGCTACCTCCCGTCGACCAAAGACAACATCCCAGTCGTGGGGCGCGTCCAAGATGGGATCTACGTGGCCGCGGGGCATGGGTGCTGGGGGGTGCTCAATGCCCCAGCCACGGCGCTCGCCCTGAGCCAGCTGGTCTTGACAGGCCACACTACTTGTGTGGACCTCTCGCCGTTTGCGCCCGCGCGGTACACGATGACGTTCGACTGAGGACATTTTCATGTTGTAACGACTAATGGATGGGGCGTGAAACGGTTGTGAAACGGCTACACCAAACCCGCCGAGGCCAACGCCATCGACTGCGATGGCCACGCTCACGCAACTGAAAGCGCAGAACGACAGCCGGTTGGCGGTAGACACAATCTTGCACGGATTGTGTCGTGGGCAACGTCCATGGCGCGTAGGTAGAGAAGTGTGCGATCGATCGGAAACGCAACGTGCTGGTGCTCATGCTGCACTACTGCGCCGAGAACGGGTATCTCCAAACTGCCGAGAAGCTGCAGCAAGAAGCAGGTGTGGCGCTGGCGAAGTTTGAAGTCGTCGACAACATCGACTTACTTCGAATCGTTCAAGTACGATCAACGACAGTCGTGAGCTATGCACAACGTTGGCATAGGAGTTTGAAGACTTTTACGAGATGAAGTTTGGCAAGAAGCCCAAATTGGTGCGTCGCACGTCCAATGACGAAGAAAAGTCCAAAGGTAGGCCATCTGTCGAACCATGTCCAGCTGAGCCATTTGTCTAGCCTCGCACTTCAACGAAAAGAAGGCCGCGCTCGAGAAACGCAACAAGCGCAACAACTATTCGTCGCCAAATATGCCATCGGAGGCACGCGTGGAAAACAACGCGGCGTTGAAGGCCGTCCACACAAGCATCGGCAGTGCCGCCGCCACGTCTTCCAATGGCGCCACATTGTACAGACACAGGCATGACATGCAGCTCACACATGGACCAGAGGCAAACCCAGCCAAGCAGTAGCAGGCACACCGCCAGACGACCTGTCGCTCGAACCCACGGTCACTGCGGTGGGACAGAAACCAGCTCAGTCGAAATCCACCAAAGGCGGCAAGGGAAAACCTCATGTAAGCGCCAAAGACGCAAGAGAGTTGGTCGTTGCAATGTCGCGACGTAGGAGAAACCTGAAGAGGACGACGAGAGTGTTGAAGACAGGTACATCTTGGCCGTCCTTGGCAAAGTGCTCGACCGATGTAGGCTGCTCAAGCCTCTTCCGTTCATGCACGATTCCGAGCTGCGACCGCTCGCAGAAAACATCACGAGGTACCCATTGTCACACCCGCGGCCGGCGCCACACGATGCGATAGAGAGATCTTCCAAAAGAACCCGAATGTGCATTGGGACGACGTCGTGGGGCTCACCGACGCCAAGCGACTCTTGAAGGAAGCCGTCGTGATGCCGTCCAAGTACCCCCAACTATTCAAGGGTCTCTTGTCTCCATGGTAGCGTCTCGCAGTGTTTCTTGGTCGACGTTTTCGTCAGGTGTGGCATCCTGCTCTACGGGCCACCCGGCAATGGCAAGACGATGCTGGCTAAAGCTGTCGCGACCGAATGCAAAACGACCTTTTTCAACATCTCGGGCTCGTCCATCGTGAGCAAATACCGCGGGGACTCGGAGAAGCTCGTGCGCATGTTGTTTGAACTGGCGCGGTATCATGCACCATCGACGATCTTCCTCGACGAGATTGATTCGATCATGGGCCAACGCGGCGAAGGCGGCGGCCAAGAACACGAAGCCAGCCGTCGCATGAAGACAGAGCTGCTCATTCAGGTCTGACTCGTCCCCAATCGACATGTGACACACGCGGGCAGATGGACGGACTCTCCAAGACGCAAGAAGTCGTCTTTGTCTTGGCCGCGAGCAACCTCCCGTGGGAGTTGGATGCTGCGATGCTCCGGCGACTCGAGAAGCGCGTTCTCGTCGGACTCCCGTCAACCGAAGCGCGGCTCAAAATGTTTTCCGAGCTGCTGGCGCCGTACATTGACGCAACATTTGACTTTGGCGAAAGTGTCCTCAAGACCGAGGTTGACGCGTGCATGGGCAAAGTTGACATCTCGGACAGGGCTATTCCGGCGCCGACATTAAACTCTTGGCGAAAGAAGCATGCATGGCGCCTGTCCGGCGACTCATGGAGAAACTTGAGTCGCCCGACGCCGCAAGCAACCAACTCACTTGTGAATCAGGTCGCCGTTGGTTCTCTACGCAGGATACAGCCTCTCATGGGAAGACCTAGGCAATTGGCATGAGATGTTGGACAAGATCACACCCGAAGACATTACAAGGGCACTGGAGAAGACCAAACCTTCGGCCCACCAGTTCCTCCGCAAGTATGAAACCTGGCACAACCGCTTCGGGTCGTCGTAGTTGCGGACACGTCGTCTGTTCAATCTCAATCTCATGATGATGGGCGTCGATATATCTTCTTGCTGAGCGGCCTGTTGAAGCGACGTACTCGTCCTCTCATTGGTTGAATGGTATCCATACTGCCATCTGATTGGCTGATAATGAAATTGGCCGTTTCATTGTGTGACCCCCAAAGAACAATCCAAAAGATCGCAATCGGCTCATTTTCGCTTCCGACCATGGAGCCCAAAGACGACTTGAACGTATTCGCCGTCGACTTGCGCCGCGCCAG
The DNA here is from genome assembly GCA_009835185.1 of Aphanomyces stellatus. Taxonomy (NCBI): domain Eukaryota; phylum Oomycota; class Saprolegniomycetes; order Saprolegniales; family Verrucalvaceae; genus Aphanomyces; species Aphanomyces stellatus. The sequence goes on from VJMH01001504.1 coordinate 143,425, forward strand.
CCAGCTCGCTCGCATTTCCTACGACGAACTCATTGCTGGCATCCACACGGACGAAGCAACGCCACTCCAAGGCGTCTACGTCGACGACCTCGACAGCAGTGGCCACGACGGCGACGACGACAAGCTCGATGCACTTGTGCTCACGTCAACGATGACGACGGCATTCGGTGTCCCGCTCTGTCTCCAGCAACTGAACGGCAAATCGGTGGTCGAACACGCCTTGTCCCAGCTCCTCCTCGCCGGCATCAACCGCGCCGTCGTCGCCGTCTCCTCGAGCGCGATTCGCACCCACGTCGAGAAATCCGTGCTTTTCTCACGCATGACTATTGTGTTCCTCGAAGTGCGCCCCAAGGTCCTCGACTCGATGCCCGAGACCGTCCTCACGGCGCGGCACTTTTTCACGGGGTCGTTCTTGGTGCTTGCCCCCAACCGCGTCGTCGACAAGCAACTCGTCGAGGCCTTTGTCTCGTTCCACCGCCAACACCAAAGTGTCTGCATGCTGATCGAACCGAATCCGACCATCGCGTGTCGCATGGACCCCGCAACGGTACGCCGACGACTCCCCTTCCTGGCCCATGTTCGCATTAGATACGCGTCCAACTTGATCCTGACCGACCGGCGACGCTGCTCCAACTCGGCCGCGACCGTCCTACCTTTGACGGCGTCGACGTCGGTCTCTTTGTCGTGCCGGACCAAGTGTTTGGCGTCTTGGACCGCATGTCCTCGACACGTCCATCGACCTTCTCCGAGTGCCTCGTCGCAGGGTTTGCCCCCACGTCGTCGATTCACGCGATGGCGACCGACCACGACCAGCGCTGGTTGGGCGTCGACACAACCGACCAAATGGTGCATGTTGTCGAGACGAACGCAATTGCGTCGTTTGCCGCGTACGATTTCCCCGTCGCGGCACCGACGAAAGTGCAGCCGCGCCGGAGCCTCGTCTTGGCCATGGCGACCAACACCGTGTCCCAAGCCGTGGCTGCCGCCGCGGCCCGTGCGCGGCCGCCGTCGGCCACTCCGAGCGAGACCACATTTGAAGGGTTTGTCGTCCCGGTCAAAGACAAACCCGTAGACGAAGCGCAACCGCTCTTGTCGGTCAAAGTTGCGGACTGCACGTTGCCGAGCGACGTCGCTCCGTCGTCGGCAGTGGTCGTCCATCACGCTCACGAGTACTCGCTCTCGATCCCCGTAGCGGCAACAACAATGTCAACGGCTGCCGCGACAAGCTCGACGACTGCGTATTTGATCCAGCAACATGGCGACCAGCCACTCGTGTTGGCCGTCCCAACCGACGGCAGCACTGTCACGACGACGATGAGCACCAGTTTTGTCCGGCGCATCTCGGGCCTCCCGTCAGGCGTCAAGCAGATTGCGCTCGAAGCACGCGTGGCCGACGACATGATCGACGTCCAGCTCTCGGTGCACAAATCCGTGCCGCTGCTGGCGTATGGCATCCTTGGGCTCGCCCTCGTCGCCGTGTCGTCGCAAGGCGCCGCGATGCAGTCCCTCGTCGGTGTTCCCCCGTTGCTCAAGATGGCGTGGCGCTTCTTTGGCGCGTCGTGCTTGTTTGCGGGCTTGTCGATTGCTGCGTACTGGGACACGGGGCGCTTGCCGACGCTCTCGCCCGCGATCGTGCGCGACGCCGCCGTCTGCATCGTCTCGTACGCGGTCTACGCCGGCACGTTCATCTGGGCGCTCGACCACACGTCCGTGAGCCACGTCTACATCTTTTCAAACGCGCACTCTCTTTTGATTGTCTTGGCCAAATGTGTCGCGGGCCACCACGTCGCGGCGATGGAAGCGAGCGGCGCCCTCTTGGGCATCGTCGGCGGCATCATCACGACAGCCGACACGTCCGCCGCCGCCGTGGGTGACGCTGACGGAAACGTGCCGCCGTCCGTCGGCGGGGACATTGTCGCGCTCGTGGGTGCGGTCGGGGCGGTGTTTTACCTCACGTGTGCCAAGGACCTCCAAGGCAAAGTCGGCGTCTGGAACTTTTGCTTTGGTCTGTTCACGGGGACATGGATCGTGCTCGCCGTGACCCTCGTCGCGCTCCAAGTGGACATGGTCTTTTTCTCGGTGGATCCCCATCGGGGGTTCTTTGGGTGGGTCCACCACCTCGGCATCGAAGCTGTCCTCGTCTTGGTGGTGACGACAATGGGCACGATGGGCTTTGTCACGTCGATGAAATACTTTTCGTCGCTCGTGGTGTCCGTGACGATGCTCCTCGAACCTGTTGTCGCGACGGGCATCTGCATCGTCCTGGGGATGGCGCCGATTCCAGGCTGGCTCACGTTTGCCGGGGGCGTCGCCGTCATGGGCGGCACTCTCCTTGTCATTTGGAGCACTGGTGGCGAGCACACCGAAACGACAAACGTCACGGAAGCCGTCCTCCAATCGACCTATGGCAACACCAAGGGACATCCCGTGGACGAGCGCGTCGGAAGCGTGCAGTCCCCTTGTCTAATGTGAAACTTTGGCTTCTTCATTTTCACGCAAGATTTGAAATCCCGTCGTTTCATTGGGCGAAATAGTGACATACATGCAATGACCGCGCTAAACGTAAGATATCTGATGTTTCATTGGATAGAAATTGCATGATATGACAACGTGATTGGCTCAATCCATTAAATGGACAATTCAACACCCAAAACGATCTTTTGTTCGCCCCACCGCGACATGGCGACCACCCACCACGATGGGGCGACCGCCAAGTCGAACGTCTTCGCTGTGAATCTGCGCAAAGTTAGCGAGATCGCCGGTATCTCGTACGACCAACTCATCACCGGGATACACACAGACGACGCCATGCGCATGCAAGGCATCGTCATGGAAGTTGACGAGGACGAAGCGGACTTTGCCAGCGGCGCCGTCGATGGCAAGCTCGATGCGCTCGTCCTCACGTCCACGGCGACGACGGCTTTCGGCGTTCCCCTGGGTCTCCAACAGCTCAACGGCAAGACTGTGCTCGAGCATGCATTGGCCCAGCTCCTCCTCGCCGGCATCGATCGCGTCGTCGTCGCCGTCGCCGCGTCGAGCGAAATCCGCGCCTTCCTCGAAAAGTCGGTGCTCTCCTCCCGCATGAACATTGTCTTTCTCGAAGTGCTTCCCAAGGTCCTCGAGTCCATTCCCGAGACCGTGCTGGCGGCGCGGCACTTGTTTGCCGGGTCGTTTTTGATCCACGCGGCCGACCGCATCTTTGACAAGGCGCTTTTGGTCCGATTCGAGGCGTTCCACCGTCAGCACCGCTGCGTCTGCCTGCTCGTCGAGTCGAATTTGACGATCGCAGGTCGCATGGACCCCACCACGGTCGGTGCCCATCATCGTGTCATCGTCCGCTTCCACCCACTCCATTAGGTCCGCGTCCAGTACACCCACGGCGAACCTGCCAAACTGCACGTCGGCCGCGACATGGCCGACTACAACGGCGTCGACGCTGGCCTCTACGTCGTCTCCAACAAGGTCTTCATCGTCTTGGACAATTTGCTCCATGGCGTCGGGTCCCTCTCGCTCGCCGAGTCGCTCGCGTTTGGTTTCCATCGGCTCAAGGCCATGACAGTGGACGACCAGCCGTGGTTTGGCGTCGACACGGTCCAGCAGATGCTGCATGCCGTCGAGAGCAACCAGCTTGGTGCGTTCACGCCATATGCGTTCTCGCGGCGCAATTCGCCCGTCGAGGACGGCGTCAAACCCAAGTCGCGCCGACAAAGCGTCGTCCTCTCGGTCGCGTCGTCGCTCGAGAACGAACCCACGATCGACGCGTTGCCACGGCGGCGCGCGAGTCGATCCGAGAAGATCGAACCCTTTGAAGGTTTTGTCGTCGGCGTCAAGACATCGTCGACCACCGCCAACGACGACGACGAAGAAACGGACCGCCTCCTCCACTCGCCTCGCCGCCTCTCGATCAAAGTGCACGAGTGCGCGCTCCCGAGCGACGTGACGCTCTCCAAGTCCCGCGCCAACGAGTACATGCTGGCCATTCCCCTCCCGCCGCATCGGTCCAATGCTGACGACGACGACGCCGCGCACCGTCGCGCGTGTGCGAGTCCCCGACACAGCGCCTACTTGATCCAACAACCTCGAGCGTCGGCGGCCGACGAAAGCACGTTCGTCCTTGCGGTACCCGACGCGGCGGCGGCGCGCCACCCGGCTGCGAGCATGCTCCGGCGGCTCTCAGCGCTTCCGTCTGACGTGCGAGACGTCGCTCTCGAGGCCACGGTCGTGGACGGCCGCCTCGAAGTCCAGCTGACCGTCCAAAAACAAGTGCCACTCGTGGGCTACGTCATCCTCGCGTGGGCTCTCTTTAGCGTCTCGTCGCAGGGCGCGGCACTTCAGACGCTCGTCGGTGTCTCGCCGCTGCTCAAGATGGTGTGGCGGTACTTTGGCTCGTCCTGCCTCTGTGGCATCCTCTCGACGCTCAACTTTCTCGACATGGGACGCCTCCCGACCATGGCCGCGCGCGTCGTCGTTCGGGACATGCTCGTCTGCGTCGTTTCGTACGTCGTCTTTGCCGCGACGTTCATCTGGGCGCTTGACCACACGTCCGTCGGCCACGCGTACATTTTCAGCAACAGCCATTCGATCTTGCTCGTCGTGGGCAAGTTTTTTGTGGGCCAGCCCGTCGCGACGATGGAAGCAGTGGGCGCGATGCTCGGCATTGTCGGCGGTGTCGTCACGAGCACCGACCACGGCAGCGCGGCGGCGGCGGGGTCTCGTGGCACGAATGCGCCCGAGCCGACCGTCCAAGGTGATGTCGTCGCGTTCCTTGGCGCTGTCGGCGGCGTCGCCTACCTCATGTACGCCAAGCACCTCCGCGAGACGATGGGCGTCTGGCTCTTTTGCTTTTGCCTCTTCACGGGCACGTGGATCACGCTCGTGCCGCTCTTGAGCGTCCTCGACGTCGACTACGACCTCTCCACGGACGCCCAACGCGGCTTCTTTGGCTGGACCAACCACCTTGGCATTGAACTCGTCCTCGTCGTCGTCGTGAGTGCGTGTGGCTCCATGGGCTTTGTCTCGTCCCTCAAGTACTTCCCTCCGCTCGTCGTCTCCGTTACGATGCTCCTTGAGCCCGTCGTCGCCACTGCGATTTGCATCGCACTGGGCATGGCGACGACCCCCGGTGTGCTCACATTTGTCGGTGGCCTGGCTGTCATTATCGGCACTTTGCTTGTGATCCTTGGCTCAAGTTCCTCGACCGAGACGATCAATGTCACCCAAGCCATGATCCCAGGACATGCGCAAGAAGGCATGGTTGACCATGCGACGAGACGGCCAAGCAGCGGCGGCGGCACTGCCTTGAAAGGATATGGTTCCTGCTCCTGACAAGGTCAGATAGACACAATGCTCTGAATTTGAGACCGAACATTGACATGTAAATTGTATCAAGCCCGTCCTTGGGCTTTGTCCTCAATGTACTACCAAGGCAAAACGACAAAAAGCCCAACCTCCACCCCTGGGCGCCTGAGAGGTCGCTGTGATTGCAACATGTTCCTGAAGGAGACGCATATCATGAGCGAGATGTGTCCCGAAGTCTGCGTATCTTTTCCACCGACTTGAATTTCAACCAATGAAATCACGTTAGAAGTTTGTCCGCCAATGAAATCCACTGGAAAGTAGTGTAGCCAATCAGCGCCCACCGCCAGACTCCACCGCGTAATCGCCAATCACCGCAGTTCAAATTTGCCTTCGCAGACCTTCGCAACGTACAGCATGCCCGGTGCCGCCCCCAATCGCGTCCTCGACATCGCCCACAAGGTCGTCATCTCGGGCCTCCTCGGCGCCACGGCCTTTGGTTTCTACGACATTGGCCGCGGGTTCACGGTCATGTACACGCGCAACGCCGAGCGCCAGCGAGCATACGATACCGAGCAAGCCAAGCTGCAGCAACAACACTCAACCGAATAGAGATTCCGACACTCGATGTGTGCGAGATTGACCGCCACGACCATGAGCGCGCACGATGCAGGACGAGGGGAAACCACGTGTGTCATCTCGATGCCGTCTTTGTATATGTTTATGAATAAATACTTGAATTATACCTTCACATTCAAGCGAGTGAGCCTGATTTTAGCAAAGGATACGTCTTTCTGTCCATGTCTTCGCCGTTGACCATGGAGTGTACCTTGTCACCCGCTTCCAACAACCACACGCGTCTCTCCACGCCGCGAGGTCCAACAACTTTCCTGTGCATCGCACTTTGTGCTTGTATGTTAGTTAGCCTTGGAGTGTCATGGTCCTCGCTTGGCATTTTGCTTTCTGTGCCAGCACGAGAGCAGATGCGCAAGAAAGAAATCAATCTCTGGTTTGAATAGGCTAACAAAGTACAAATTTAGGCGTCGGCGTTCAAGCCAAGGAGGATGCCACCACCGTTGCCGCTGGGCAAGTACGAGATGTTGCGGGACTTGGACAATTGCTCGGCGATTTCACGGGCCGCGTCAATGCGCTGCACTTCGATAAAACCGCTGCCGCTCTTGGTGACGGCGTCGGAAATCAACTTGGCGGCGTCGGATTCACCTTCGGCCTTGATGATCGCGGCTTGACGTTCTTGCTCGGCCTTCATCACAACAAACTTGGATCGTTCGGCGTCTTGGAACGCGACTTGCTTTTGCTCGACGGCGTTCGTGAATTCAGCGCCGTACGTCAAGTGCGTAATCGCCACGTCGTCCAAGAGGAGGTTGAATTGCTTGGCGCGCGCCGACAATTCTTCCGAGATTTGGCGCGACACCTTCTCACGCGAGGTCAAGAGCTGGTCGGCGTTGTATTGCGCGACGACGCCCTTGAGGATTTCGTTCGTGATCGACGGCAACACACGTTCGTTAAAGTTGGGGCCGAGTTCACTGTAGATCTTGGGCAACTTGGATTCGTCGGGGCGTACCATCACACGCAAGCGGATGTTGACCGTTTGCAAATCCTTGGTACCTGTGCTCGAGGGGATTTCGTGGGCAGCCGTGCGGATGTCGAGGATGCGGGGGTCCTACGGGAAACGCGCATGTTGCGTGAATACGCTGGCATCGGATAGTGTCCAGGGACGTACTTCGATGTAAGGGATGATAAAGTGCGTGCCTTCGCCCTTGATGTCGTCACGAAGACCCTTTCGGCGATCGAAAATCACGGCGCGGTGGCCACCGTCGACTACGCATGCAGATGTAAGGTCACGGCGTAAGGGCATATGACAACATACCATCGACAAGACAGTTTTGCGCAAGGAAGCCGCCGACACCGACGACACCGGCAAGCTTGGCAAGGTTGTTCAACGCACGAGCAGCGGAAGCAGCCATTTTTCTCTCGAGTTCTCCAAAATGGACGAATGTCAATCGCAGAGCCACCAGTTGACCCTGCCCAGTTCCGTATCCGGAATTCCCGGATAATATCTCTCGAATGGCCCAAGCATTGGGTTCTAGAAGGCTCGGCGGCGATTGCGGCGCCAACTCATACAGATAACTTTGGAAAAACTCGACAGAGTGGGATCTAACTTTGTATGAAAGTTTGTATGCTCTCCGTTTTGAATTTTAAAAATATAGCCCTCATTTTCACCCTTGCGGCCTTGATTGGTGGAAATATTCGCCAATCGCATTCGTTGGCCACTTTAACGTCATTTCGGGCATTAAAACACTGGAGAAGTTACTTTGTCATGTGCGGATTCTATACATTATTCCTATATAACTATGCTTCTTACCGCTTTTATCGAAAAATCTACAAAAAACAAGGTAAAATAAAAAAAACATAGAATAAGTGTGAGATGACCAAAATCAAGTACTTTGAGAATTGATAGAGTTGAGAATCAATTACTGAGGGAGTAATCGAACACGTCATCTCGAACTGTCTCACGACGCCGTTAGCAAGAATCAAACATGATTGACCAAAATACGACTAAATGTTCCCTCCAAAACGGTGTGCGCGTGTCTGTTGCCACTTAGCATCGATGCAAGCCAAGTTAATTGACTTCGTTCCCTGCATCACTTCCCTCAACTCCAAGCCACACACTTTCGAATTTACCTCTTCCAAGCTCAAAAACCATGAACGTACACCGCATCCTTGACCATCTGCGCGAGAGCTAGCAACGAACAAGTGTTTCTCGTTCAGTGCGCCGACGAACACAAGGCCTGTATTGACCAAGACGACGTCTCCGACAGCAGAACACCAATAATCGACAATATCATCGAAGACTCTGGCTCCGAGGGTTTTGCCGTCATGGTAAATTTTTCTATTGCCGAATTCGAAATGCTTTGGGCTATCGTTGTGGTTCCTCTAAACATCCGTTGGAACGAAGGCCGCGGCAACCATCCAAACACAAGTCCCAAGGACGCCTCTTTTATGGCGCTTAACGTCATGAAACATTACTGCTCATGGGACAAGCATGCTGTTGATTTCGGTTTAAAGCCGCCGACATTTCAAAAGACCATCATGCGGGTTTTCGATGTGGCTTCGCCGACCACTTCTGCGTCATGCCAACGATGACCGAGTTGCGCAACAAGAACAATACTTTTGCTCATCATCCGTACGCTCTTTATGTCACTGACATCAAGTTGCAACCATGCAAGCGCCCAATGGGTCGCTTCGGTAAGTCGAAGCACTATTTCAGCGGCAAGCACAAGTTGTACGGCTTAAAGCTGGAAGTGTCGGTTTCACCAGAAGGACGCTTTGTCGATATGGACCTGCATCACCCGGGGTCTGACGCAGACCTTACGGTCCTCAGACCGTGTCTTGGTCGAGGACTTTTTTGGCCGCTACGAAACTGTGGAAGGTTTCGTACGCAACCTTTTCCTGGCGTCATGACAAGTATGACGTTATCCAGCGCATGGCCTTTGCCATGACCAATTTTCACGTCTCTCTCTACCCCTTGAGAGCGACTGACGGTGCTGCCTATCGTGTCGTCTTGACACGGTACGAAGAAATGGCCCGTCAACTCTGTTCGCGCCGTCAAGAATCTCAACGACTCTATCGCTTAGGTCGCGCGCAGCGTCTTGCCCTTGGTGCTTCGAGTCACTCGAATTCCCAAAGTATCCGCCGTCGCATCTCCCAGCGTTAATAAATCAATGTATCCAAAGTTTAGATAATTTTTCGAATAAATGATTTTGGCTCCCCGGACTCAGGGCATCCGTCATATATATAGGCTCCCGAGATTGAATCTGTAATTTTTCTCAGTAATATATATGTTTTCGTTTGTTAGGGACAAAGGGTTGGATGTTGTAGTCAAAATAGATCAATCCATCAACTCACCGTCCGCTCGAATTGTCAGGACCGCCGTGAGTCGGTTCGAGTGCTTCTGAGCCTTGTCCACCTTCGATGATCCGCCAACCTCCGCCCAGATTCGCCGCGGTGGCATGTCATAATAGACACCGGTCTCATCCACATTGAGTATATCACTTGGCGCATACCCGTAGTATTTCGTCCAAAAAAGGTCATTAGACCTGTTGCGTTCTGTTACATAATTGGCCGAATTTGTTTCGTCTCTTCATTGGACAAAAAATACAGTTAATTTGGACAGCCCTGGTTTTTCATAAATTATTAAATTGAGTTGGTCCCACTCTGTCGAGTTTTTCCAAAGTTACCTGTACCGCCCTCGACGGACAAATTTCGACGGACGAAGTGAAGAGACGAAGGAACGAATATGTATGCACTGGCATTTTTGAAGTGCCCAAGGAAGATGAGCATGCGCCTTTGGCATGCCTGTTCTGTATTCGACATAACAAAGTACAAATTATGACGGCTGTAATGTGTCCTATTGCGCGCTGGCGTGGTCGGGGGCTACCTTTGTACGACTGGCGGGAGCTGACAACGTGAACCCTTGGCGCCTCACCACTCGCCTCACCCCTTGGGTGTGTGCCATTTTGCGCAACGAGCCCCTCGACCTCGGCACCGGATAGCACATCCGGTGGAATTTGCAACACCCAATCAAAGACGAGAACCTTTGGCAAAAATTCCTGGCACGAGCTCATGCAAGCAGTTGTGTCGTCGGCAGCACAGAAGGTGACAGCAAGTTCACAACCCCCTGAACCGAGACAGTGAAAGACCACAAAAACCCGCTTGCACGCAGACCTCAAGAGTCGCAAGGCTACAAAACACTGCAAGAACTTCTTGCAAAGAAGGCCAGGATGCGCGAAGTGGTCGACCCGCTCACACACACAGGAAGACAGCTACCACCTAAAAGATGCTGCTGTCAAGAGACTGACGGTTGGAAGATCACAAACGAGCAGGGAAAGAAAAATATGGTGTCATCGTTACCCTGAAATCCCAAAGGGCTGCCCTAGCGCTTCCCCTTTGCAGTTGAACGAGGGTTGAGTATATTGATGGTCTCGAGTTGATAGAGAACGCGTTCCAGGGCAAGGCACGCATTCAAAGGAACTGCGCCTGGGCCACGCTGGGCAGCCACTTGTCCGAATTTTGTTGCGCATCAGTCTCGTTGCAACAAATCCACCGAATTACTGCTCTTTCCGATCGGACGACAATTTTCAGAAGCAACGTGTCATCACATCAAACTCCAAGAAGAGTGTTGCTTGTTATCATGCCTCGACTCGCTGAATGCTATAGTCATGTGACCACAACATGTCCATGGACGGAAAATGATTGACTGGGAAGGCCACAGAAGCTGTGCGCGGCAGCGGATCGTGCACATTCAGGGCTGTCGAGGACCTGTCGTTCAAGCTGCATGGCTAAACTCTCTGATTCGACACAAGAAAAATGCACAGAGGCCTGACGCGTCCAGTAGCCAACCACATGTCTTTCCTCGCGTGCGTACCAATCATGCCACGGTTGGCGTCTCCAGCGCAAGCCTCACAGCTACGCTCTCTCGTGTCCATTTGACTCGGATATTCCATGAGTAGTCTCTCGTACCCCTCTACTTTCCCCATGTAAAGTTGGTGTTCAACGAGCAGCAACCAGCGCATGAACTGTGCTCGGGACAACCAGCGAGAGGCCACAACCCAGAGTTGGCGTTAAACCGATTGCAAACCAATCCCTGCATCGCCATTGGTCCATTCCAACCTCGACTCAGACCAACATGCGCTAGCGCTCCTCATGCCGACGATGACGACGACAGCGACGGCATGAATCATATCATGATAAAGAATATTAACTCACGAGGGTACAGTAACCCAGGGAAGGATGCTTGGGCACACTAATGGCGATCTACTCCATGAAAAGCTAGTATTACGTCGTATAGGCGGAAGGTGAAAGACGAGATTGTATCTGCCAAGCGCAGGGCTTGTGTGTTTGCTCGTCGTGCAACCTGAGTATTTTTAGACCGAGTTGCCAGCATGATCCTCTGGAGCCTAATCATATCACTTTGTTGAACACAGACGTGTCGTCCGCCCTCAGAACCAGACAGCGCCAATCCCCGTCGCGGCGACGGCGGGAGCAATTTCCAAGAAGAACGCGTTGGAGCAAGGGAGGCTTAGTCATGCTATCGGATGATGCCATGACGACGCTGTGGACACCACCACCACAAACGACACCCGGCTTTGGAGACGTGACGTTTTCCCCCATGACTGACGGCGAGGCATCGTTGTCGCCGCGGCCACCGCTCGTCGTGGACGCGACGCAAAAGCAGACTGCACAGATGAGCGAACGCGAGGAAAAGCTGCGCAAGGACCGCTTGCGAAAGAAAGAAAGCAAAGAGAAAGCACTGGCAGAGTTGGACGCGCTCAAGCGCACCAAAGACGAGCTCGAGGCGCAGCTCGCGGGGCTCAAGCAGCGCAAGCGGAAGACGAGTGCGAACCACATGAGCGACGAGAGCGAGTGGAAGAAGGTGGCGCTGGTCGAACGCCGGCGGCTACATGAAGCCCACGCCGAGACGCAGCGACTGTTTGACGAGCTGGTCTTTGAAGTCGACAAGGGCGTGCTCTATCGAAGCTTGGCGTGGAACATGACGCGGTCGCAGGTTCGTGTGATTGTCGCCATGGTGTTCGCCTCATGCGTGTCGTAGATGCTCATGGACCATCGGTGCGACCCGTTCGCATTGCACTCGCTGCCGGCCAACCCCGCCGACCACGCCGCCGCGCTCCAACGACTCGGCGCGCACCAGCAGAGCAAGTTCACGCCAGACTTGGTTGCGAAACTGCCCGACTCGGCGACCGGCTCGCCGTTTAGCATCGTCTTGGACGAGTGCAGCGACGCCATTTCGTTCCTCGAGATGTTCAAGTATGGCTTCGTCAAGAGCGACTTTCGCGCGGTCGCGCGGTGTTTTTTTCAAATGTACGCGCCCCACAACGCGGTACGATCGAATCGCACGGTTGGAAATGCCTGCCGCGTCTCGCCGTGGTTCATGGAGGCGCGTAGGTGACGTTCTGGGGCGACAACATGGCGCTGGCCGTGTACGACGACTTTCGAGGCCAAACGACGCACATGCTCTACACGTTACAGATCTTTGACCGCCATGCGCTGTGGACGTATCGGAACATTGTCTACCATGACGCGGCAACCGGCAGCGAGATGGCGCCGTCCAACGTCGGCGGCTGGTTTGTCTTTGAGGACAAGAGCGACGGGGATGGGCCCAAGTGCGCGGTCCGCGGGTACACACAGTTTTACCTCCACACGCCCGCGGCCGTCGCGTCCCACGAGTACACCAAGGCCATGAACAATTCGACGCAGGTGAACGCAAGGATGAACGACGTCCTGAGGCAGTTTGGCGCTGTCGCATTGAATTGAAGTGTGTCTGTTGATCGCATCCGTCGAGCAGCGTCGCGCCACGTAGGCGAGACAAGCCCGCGACGCATTCTTGTTGGATGATTCTAAAGTCAGAAACAACTTTCGGCACACTGTGGGACAACAGGACATGCCCAGGGCATCAACATCGCATCATCATCACGCGGGCCAAACCTAGGAAGGCCTGCATGCAGCGGCGCGTGTTTCCTCGCCATCGGCGCGTGGACCTCGCACGATGATCGGTAAAAGGGTAGTGGTCACACTCGCCCTTCGCCGCCAACATTGATCCAACAAACCCGTTTTGCTGTTGAGACGAAGTGACAAACCTCTATGTTTCGATGACCTACTAAGGCTCAACGGTTGCCACGACCTGTGTCACTTTATATCCCGTGCGCCGCCACAGCCACGTGGGCGCGGCCTCTGTCCCTGTGAGCAAGCAGCCCGATCACGCGCGAGACTGACGTCGTGAAGCAGGACGCGACAGGAAGATGGAGACGATGTCGCCATCGCCGAGATTGAATAACCAACCTGCACCGACTTCAATCTCGGCTTCTTCAACATCATTGATGAGTTCGCTCTCAAGGCGCCAGTTTGGAATACAAATTTTCATTTGCATCGTGCGTATCGCTATGGCAAGAGGCACAGAAGACACCGCCGCCGTGCGTGGCGAGGACAGCGAGGCCAAGACGTCGTTCGTGGTGGTGTGGACAGCGCCGTTCGACCGCGCGTCCGAGGCGTCGTCGGAGGATGCCCCGTCGGACGCCGCGCGGGAAGCGCGACTGCTCAAGGATCGCCTCCGCAAGCAAAGATCCAAGGAGAAGGTCCAATGCGAGTACGAGGCACTCGTCAACGAGGCCCATGCGCTGGAAGGTCAACTCGCGTGTCTCCAGGCGCGCCAGGCATCGGCGACGGACCTTGCCAAGAAGATCGAATTGATGCGATGCCGCCGCCGCCAACTCGAGTTTGCTTTCGAGAAGGCTGTGCTCTATCGAAGCCTCATCAAATCGTGTACCGCGTCCGACGCGGCGGTGCGTCCTCCTCCTTCGTCTCCATCACGCTCGTCTTGTAGATGCTCCTCAATCCCCGCCGCGACGCATGGATGTTCCGTCCCGATGCCACGCCCATCAACCCCGACGACTGCCGCCTCGTCATGGACGAACAGTTTTGGAAGCTCGGCGCGATCGTGCACTCGCAGCTCCCGTGCGCACCCACGGACGCGTTCAACCTCATCCTCGACGACGCAGGCGATAAGATTTCGTTTCTCGAGCTGCGCAAATTCGCCCCGATCGAGTCGTCGACGGCAGCGGCCGCGGCGCGTCGGCTCTTTGACGCGTTGACGCGCGTCGACGTGTCGCCCCTCGTACGACTATTTCGTTCTCTTGTCGTCCTGATGCTCGGTAGGTCGGCGCGGCGTCGGTTTCGTCCACATGGGTCCACCCGACACTGTGCGTCAATGCGCTGCGCCACGCGGACGGAAGCACATCCCATCACGTGGTCTTGCTCGCGGCGGCGCCGCCCGCCGCCATCCACAGAGATGCTGTCGTCGTCCTCCTTCGCCACCTCAACGCCCGCGAGAATGTCAACTCTTGGTTTGTCTTTCACGACGTGATGACTGGCGGCTGCGTCCTGCGCAGCTACACGCAAGTCGTCTTGGACGCGCCGCCGCAGCACCTCTCGCATGTCTACACGACCTTTTTGGCGCGCTCGACCCGCTCCAACGAGTTTATGAACCACATCTTCCACGAGTAATGCGATAATGTTCACCTGCTTGATACTGCCACCGAGTCGACATTGGTGACTCGGTTTCTTCATACCGACGGTTGCAGCGAACGGACAGTCGTGCGCCGACGGTGAATGGCATAGATACAGAAGGTTGTCACCGACTCGTCAGACGAGTGTTGGAAGCAATCTGACACCTTGAGCGCCAATACCTGCGTCCACATGGTGCAGCACATGTTCACCGGTGTTGATGTAAATGTGAGCAACTGCAGGCGCTGCAGGTCTGTGTCCACCGAGGAAGTTGATGCCGTCGGAAGCACCTTGATGGATCGAATGGAGGCTGCACTAGTTCAAGGCAGCCGGCGGCATCATGCGAGTCCAGAATCTCAGAGCTGGGTCATGGGAACCAGATATGGGACAAACAGGGGGTTTGACCCACGAGAAACCTTTTCACCATCTGCCATCATCGTCATTTTTTCACCCACGCTGAGATGACGCTGTTGCAGGAGGTCGAACGGACAAGACTCCTTGGTTGTGCCCCGGAGAAGAAGACGAACATCGCGGTGCAACAAATGCCCAAGACGGTGTCCTCTCGATTGACCAACAAGCGACCGCTGGCACAGATGGCGAGCATGACCAGCCCGCCCTCATCATCGGCCACATCCGACGACTCCTCGGGACGCGCCGCGCGACTTCGCAAGGATCGCCTGCGCAAGCGACGAAGCAAGGAGAAGGCACAAGTG
This sequence comes from Aphanomyces stellatus, assembly GCA_009835185.1. Classification (NCBI taxonomy): domain Eukaryota; phylum Oomycota; class Saprolegniomycetes; order Saprolegniales; family Verrucalvaceae; genus Aphanomyces; species Aphanomyces stellatus. The sequence continues at coordinate 158,532 of VJMH01001504.1, forward strand.
GAGCTGGATGCACTCACACGCGAAGTTGCGCGGCTGGAAGCCCACGTGGAGCTCCTCACGACACAAGGGCCGTCGTCGGCACGCTACCTCACGCTGCAATCGGAAATCGCACGCGCGTACGACGAGCAGCAGCGCCTCCGCGCTCAACTGATCGACGACATGGACAAGGCCATACTCTACCAGATTGCCTTGTGGCGCCACTCGGACTCTCACGTTCGAACCCACCTCCTCCGATGCCCCTCCTCACACTTGCCTAGATGATCCTCGATCCCCACCGCGATCCGTTCATGCTCCACACATTCCCCACCGACGCGTCCGGGCATGCGCATGCCCTCCGCAGTATCATGGACCAACAGCTCGGGAAACTCACGCCCGATCTCGACGCGCGCCTCCCCACGTCGGTCGACGGCGGTCCGTTCTCGATCGTCTTGGACGACTACGGCCAAGACGTGGCCTTCCTTGAGATGCGCAAGTACGGCGTCATGCGCGCGTCGTGCTTTGACGTCAGTCGTGGCATCTTTGACAGCAACGTCGTCGAAATCGCGCCGGACGCGGGCATCCAGGTTGGTCGCCGTCCGATCGTCTTCTCACATGCGTCGTACTAGATGTCGACGTTTGGCCGAGACTTGGTGCTCATGACCCAACGCATCCGCGGCGGCGCTACCATTCGCCGCATCATGAGCATCGCTCGGCAAGAAGCCCGTGTCGTCCTCATGTACCGCTCCCTGCACTACGACGCGCAGTCGTCAACGTACGCGCCAGAAGTATATGCTGGCTGGTTTGTCTGCGAAGACATCCCAAGCCCGAATGGCCCGCTCTGCGCCTTGCGCGGGTACACGCAAGTGCAGCTGCGGACGTCGCCGCAGACGGCCACGGCCGACTACGCTGACTACATGAACCGATCGACGAGGAACAATGCGCTCTTGAACGAAGTGTTGCGGCGGTTCGACGCACTCGAGCTAAATTAAAGACCATTTTCGTGGAACCAATTGCCAAACAAGAAAACAGGAGTTGTCGGGGGCAGAAACAGCTGCCCAAGCGAGTGGTATACGCCACGCCATACAATGACCAGTTGCTCGTTTGTATTGTTTTGGGTCTCAGGTCCAAATGTCAATGCTCGCGAGCGGCGAGCGGGGGCTGAGGAGTATGGGCGTGGACCATGGTGGCGGGCCATAGCCTTGCAAGTACATGGACGTTGTGTTGAGAAACACTTGAAACTTGCGCTTGTCTTTGACGCCGAGCATCGTTTGGGCGAGGCGGAGCGCGTCGGCGGCCCCCATTTGTTGTTGGAAAAGTTGGCGTTGGACCAACACTTGTTGAAGCGCCGCGCCAAACATTTCTACATACACAAATCAACAACAACAACAACTAGGTCGTACCTCGGAGATGGCTTTCCGTGTTGCCCGCATGCAGCGACTGGTGAAAAACATTCGAGACACACCGCGTCTTGGACGAAATCGTGCTGATCGCGACAAAGATTAAAAGCGACTCGACCCATGCCGTGGCCAAGGGCTGCCACAGCCCCATGATCGGCGCCGTGGATTCCGTGTCGAGCGAAAGGACGTCGCTAAAAAATCCGCAGACGGCATCAGTTACGTCGGGCAGCTTGTGGTCGACGGCAAGTACGTCGCAGCCAAATTGGAGCACGTTGGAGAGGAGACACGATGACGAGGCGTCGTCACGACGATAGACGAGGCGTGGCACGGCGCGGAGGACATCCCGTATCATGGCGAAAAACTGCACGGCTTCTTGCGCGAGATCTTCGGGCGGCGCGTGGAAGCGCTGGAGCAGCTGCGTCTTGGAAGCGTCGGGGGGGAGCCGCGGGTCGAAATTGAATTTGCGAGAGAACGACCGAAAGGCCACGGCCAGCGACTCGACGACGAGCGGCTGAAGCGCGACCTGCGCGACCGAGACGTCGGCCAGCACGCCGAGGCATGTGAGCGTCGATGGCGCGGCGTAGTGGTCGTGCCAGCGGAGACTCAGTTGAATGATCGCAGCGATCGTGTCTGCGTGCGAGCAGGACGGCAGCATCGAGACAAAGAGATCTACGGCCGTGTCGCGCACCTTGGCGTGGACGCCGTGGTGGGTCGCAATGGGGTGGATGAGCGGCCATTCTTGGACGAGAAAGGCATCACGGATGGGCAGGTTTTGGATGCCGCGCATGCCGCGCGCGAGCAAGTAAAAGACGGCGGCGACGTCCACGACGTTGGACGACGGACCCATCGTCTGCAGCGACGCCACGAGGCGTGGAAACGCACAGTTGACCAACGTTACGTAATCTAAGAAGAGGGGTTCACGAGGCACAAAGTTGCAAGACCGACCTGCGTCGGGGAACGTGTGGCCAAAACGCAACAGCGCTTCGAGAAAGTCACCGTACGCGGCTTGGTGGTGCAAGAGGGTCGTGTACGTCAGCTCGTTTTCGACTGTGGCCAAGAGCAGTTGAATGCATTCGCCGCGGATGGACAAGTCAACGCGGCGTTTGCTAGACATGCATGAGCATGCATCGGACCGGACACGGTGTACCTCAAAATGGAGCTGACTTTGAGCAGCGATTTCGCGCACGTCGTGCACACGGCCGGGTATTTCAGTCCTTTGGCGAGGACCGTGACCATTGAAAGGTAGTAGGCGCCGTCAAACTCGAGCGGCACGACGAGCGAGCTGATCAATCTAAAACGAGTGGCTGTGAGGGACCTCGCCGACCAAATGGAATAATATCTGCAACCTCGACATGCCATGCAGGAGCAACGTGTGGTCGGGAAAGCGCGCGAAATCCTGGATGGCGGATTGCCAGAGCTGCTGCACACTCATGTAAACTGCGTCGGTTGGCTCAATGTCGTCCAAGTCAAAGAGTTCGACCATGTAATCCAACACAAAGAGGAGTGCGTCGAGCTCGGGAATGTCCTGCGACGCTTTCATCATATGAACCATGTTGTCGAGGCAGAGAAACGAGCCCATGAGTGGGTTGCCGGGCGTTGGCGACGGCCAATTCGAGCAGAGGCTCAGCAGCGCATCGCCAATGTCACTACGAACCAGCATAAATCTCAACGACTCGAAGTCAATGCCCACCGACGCAATTCACGAACGTCGTCGACGTCCGACTGGTCCGAGAGGAGACGATTGGTCTCAATGAACGACGCCGGGTACTGACATCGTTTGAGCAAATGCCCCACAACTTGCTGAAGCGTCGGCAGCGCGCCCTGAAGGAACGCCGCGTAGTCGCTGGCTGCGTCAAGCGCCGGCACTGCCTTCCACCGCCGGTCCATCTCAAGCACAGTGTACCAAAACTCGAGTGTCGGTTCGACGACGGCCGCGACGGGGAACGACGTGCACAAGACGAGAAAGTTGAGAAAGGCCTGCCGCTCACTGTCAGCCTGGCAAAGGACAGCACAACACACGTACGAGACCAAGCGAGTCGTCGCACCCTTGGGCGTGCCGGACGTCGCGGCACCACCCACCAGCAAAGAGGCAGTGCGAGTCACCACACGCAATGGTCGCGCCAATCTTGGCCAAGTTGCGCGCAGCGACGACCGTCGCGTCGTTGTCGGCGTCAATGTCGTCGATCGACTGGCTCGCGAGGCTGGCTCTAGTCTGTTCGAGGATCGGCTGCGTCGCGAGAAGCTGACGGACCAGCGTCACCACGAGCGTCGCTTCGCTAATGTACGTTTCCGGCGGCCTGCCATTGTGGTCACGATGTGTCTCGACGTCCGACGACGTACGTGTCGGGGGCGCTGCTGGTCTGTGCAAACGCGTCGCAGATGATCTCGGTGGCCAACTAAACGCACAGTCCAATGATTGGATACCTATGGAGAGATCCAACCTGCGACACATCGGTTTTGGCGCCGACAGCCATTGCCATGAGCTGGGGAAAGAGCTCGCTACATGGACGATGAGGACGAGGATGCATGAATGCAAAAGGACTGACGGACCCGTCGCTCAGGTCCAAGCAATGGAGACCAAAGTCGGCGCCGACGAGGGGCATGGTATCGCGGCCCCAATTTTGAAGCACCGTGAGCGCGACAAACGAAGCGTCGGGCCTGAGAAGGAATCGCATCATGAGGATGAACCAAATTGGACGTACGCAGACGACGACTGGAGCGTGTCCCGGACCAAATGGAGCACGTGGAGTTTCTCGCGTTGGAATTCGTGCACCATGCGTTCGACCCGCGTCGCGTCGAGGTTGTTGAGCGCGACCGAACTGCACGCCGAGTAGATTTCGCCCGGCACACCCGCGAGGACTTCGAGCAGCAGGTGGAGACCCAAGGACGCCGTCGCTACGTCGTCCAGCAAGGCGCGCTGAAGTTGATCCTTCCACGTGCCCCAATCCGGCTGGATGTGCACGACGGCACTCGCGAGGCCAAGGCAGACGAGCCGCTCGACGGGGGTCACGTTGCGGTGGACGCGGGCCTTGGAGCACCGGAGGTACTGGAGCAAATGATCTCGGATTTGGATTTGATCCGCCTCAACGACCATGGGCACGGCATGCCGCACGATCTGCGCCGAGATGAAGGTCGCCGAGTCTGGAACCGCTCCGCCGCTTTCGACCGACGTGCACAAGACTTGGAGCGCAACTTGCCATGCGTTAGGGAGCTGTTGGAACACGAGGAGTCGGTCATGCGCTGTTTTCTGCACCGTCGATCCCGCGCTCCCGTGCACGAGAAACACTTGGCAGCACTGAATGAACTCGTCCACGGATAGCATCTCTTCAACACGACGCAGCGGCGGAAGATTTGCAAAAAACTGCCGCGTGCAAAAACGCATTTCAAGTGTATATCTCGTTTTCGGATACCCTTTCTATTCTTATATTTATCTTCTGACTATTTTTACTTCGGTAAATCATACTCTTTGAAAATAGATAAAATGTCCAGATGACCGCAGAAAACACCTTGTGGTTTGTATGCCCTTGAAGCTCACGAAGGCGACAATACTGTCACATCGAATCGCATCGAGCGAGCGGCGGCGATATGGAGGACGCCGTGGCCAAGTTGAACGCCGATGGCAGGCATCGCCACAAGTATGACATAACAACCTCTTGTAGATCAACTCCGTGTCTTCTTGAAGCCCGAGGTGAACGTGGCGCAGATTGCAAGCGCGATCATCGCACAGGACGCGACAGCGACCGCTTCTGCCTCGGAAGACTTTACCCACAAGCTCGCAGTCGCGATCAAGTCGATCGACGGCGCTATCGAAGGGTACATTGGCGCGTCCCACACGCAACTCCTCAATCAAGTGGGCTCGATCGACAGCCTCAAGACCAAGGTGACCCAGTTGCACGCGCAGGTGACTGACGTCCAAGGCGCGATCCAGCGCATGGACACGGACATCCACAAGGCCCACCGAGCGTTGCAGCGCACCGTGCAGCAGCTCCGCAACGTCGATCTCTGCACCGTCGTGCTGCAAAAAGTCCTGCGCTTTCAGTCGCTCGTCGAGACGCTCGCCGCGCTCTCCCTTCCCACCGACGACGCCGAAGCATCCGCCAACGACGATGCGAACTACTTGACTGCTTCCACGACGCTCCGCGAAGCCGAACTCATCGTCGAGCATGAACATGTGGCATTCCAGGCACTGGCGGTGGTCGCGCCCGCGCTGCCGCAGCTGCGCACGTGGCGGACGGACATCGTCAAGCGCATGAAGACGCTCCTTCGGCACGGCATGACGTCGATGGATCAAATGTCGATCGGACGGGCCCTCCAAATCCTCTACCGCCTCGGCGCGGCCACGCTCTCGGAGTATGTGCAAGCGGCCGTGAACGGCGTGCTCCAAGACGTCGAGACGCAGTGCACCGACTGCCTCCGCGAGTCGACCTTGGACGAGTCGAGTCTCAAGCGCGACGTCTGGGCCGCGTGCCAGACGGTCTTGGACACGCTCTCGGCGCATGCGCTCCAGGTGTGGAACCTCGAGCGCGTGCTCTTCAAGGCCACGGTTCCCGGCGCGGGGGGCGGGACGTACCACGCGCTCGTGCTCGCGGCCGACGAACCCACGCTCTTTGCCACGTTCTGGGACATTTCATGCGCGCTCGTGCGCGACTTGGTCGCGCAGACGCTCGACTATCGCGCGACCGTCAAGCACGTGTTCATCAGCAACTACCCCAAGCTGCGCGTGGAGGCAACGGCGCTGCTCCTCCACTTGCACGCGACGACGGCGCGCCTCGACACGCGTGCGGTCTGCGGCACGACCGCCGAGAAAACGCAGCTCCTCGATGCGTTTGCGCCGCTCCTTGACGCGTTCCAAGACCGCTCCACCAAACGCATGGCGACACCGATCCAGATGATGTTTCCGACGGCGTCGGCCAACTACCACGCGTCGCCGCCAAGCCGCGCCGACATGCACACTCTGCTCAAGATCATGCAGCAAGAACTGGACGTGGCGGGCAGTGACGTTGTGTTTCAGCGCGTGATCCTCATCGGCGTCCAGCACGCCGTCGACCTCTTTTGCAAGAGCGTCGCGGGTATGGCGCACGCGTCCGTCGCGCTCCCGCCGACTGGCCCGCCCACCCGCACGCCCACCCAAGCCCACAACGTCGCGTTGGTCACTGTCTGTGCCCAGCTCGACGACGCGCTCGTCGCGTGGCGCCGGCCCGAGCTCAACGCTGCGCGCGACCGCGTCCACGCGCTGGCCGTCCAGCTCCTCGGACGTTACCTCCAAGTGCTGGCCGCCAAGCTCGAAGCGATCGTTGCGTCCATGCACGACGAGACCTTTGCCGACGCGTCGTCGTCGCCATCTGGCTCGCGCTTCATGGCCGAGTTTGCCGCCGCGTTTGCGGTCGTCGAAACCGACCACCTGCATCGCCTCGGCCTCGACACGGCGACGAGTACCGTGCGCGCCACGTGCGTCGACGAGCTGACGACGCGCGTCCTCTCGGCCTTTGCGCGACACGTCGCGCTCGTGCGGCCGCTCGGCGAGGCGGGCAAGCTGCGGCTCGCAGGCGACATGGCGCAGCTCGAGATGCTGCTCGGTGGCCTCGTGCCCTCGCTCAAAGGGCTCGCGCTAGAAGAGTTTCGCGCGATGCGGCACCTCCTCTTTGTCGAAACGGCTGCTGTCTGCCGCGACCCAAAGCTCGACAAGATTCGCCCCAGCAACGTGTGGCACCACCTACTCGGCCGCGGCCCCGTCGCGCTGCAGTCGCCGCACGCGGCCAAAGGATGGACGCCCGCCGCGTACGTTGCGTGGATGGAAACCAAGGCCGGGTTGGACCTCTACAGCCCGCCGCTGTTGCCGTCCGACATGCCGCTCGGCATCCTCTGTTGGAAGGACCGGACGCTCGCGATGGCGGCGGAACAGGCCATCTGGAAGGAAATCCGCACGTGTCTGGATGCATACGTCCAACGCGCGAGCGCCGCCAAGCCCGCGGGGAAGAGCGGTGGTGTCCACCAAGGCGAGGCCGGCGTGTATGATATCCTCGTCGGCGACGGCCCGACGCTCATGGCGGGGTACGAGATGGCCACGAAAGCATATTTGTATCCGACACACGCATAGAAATGGAATATATGTATTGGTGGCTGTCTCATGCGTCGGCGGTGGAAGGGAGCGTGGTTGTGGCGACCGAGGGCGGCAGACGCGCGGCGGCCGACGCCGACCGCTTCAACCGCGTCTCGCAGATGACGCGGAGGGATTCCTGTGCCCGCTTGCTCCACTGCAACGCCTCGGCTTCGGCTTCGAGGAGGTTGCGAGCCTCTTCGTCGCTCGCGAGCTGGAGCTGACGCATCTCTTCCAGCTGGTCGGCTTCGCTCTTCTCAAGCCCCGGCAATGTCTCGATCACATCTTGGGTCGCCTTGGCGCTCAAGAGCAGGTCCTTGGCCAGCCCCTTTATCCGGTCCATCTGCTCCGCCACTTCATCTGCATTCTTTTCGTCCTTTGCGCTCAGCGATGGCAGGAGTCGGAGCGCATTGAACATGTCGAGCGCCATTTGGTCGACGCATTGCTGCAGTTCTGTGACTTTGTCCATGCTGCAGCGAATTCGTCCGACGGCTGGGAATGCCCAACGGGAGCACTCGGATATTGTATCCGGACACCAACACGTACGAGAAATATAACACGGCGTTTTATTTCACATACATTCTGAGTACACTATTAATACTCCGTTGTACCATTCTCAAGTAAGAGCCAAGAAGTTGACAAGCATCTCGAATGCACGTGCCCTCCTCACCATACTAGTAGGAGCGATGTCTTCGCTGTAGGGGGTGGAACTTGTGTTGTCTTCTCTGGGGGAACTTGTGAACTTTTGCGTCTTCGATTGAACTCCGGTCGATTCTTTCGACCCCAAGTTGTGTCGTTGCGCCATGCAACGTCTGATCATCATCATCTGATGCAATGTGGAGCAAAAAGAACTCGAGTGAAATGTCATTGCCTCGGGCGATGTTTCATCAAATGGTAAAAGTATCAAAATTCATCCCAGCCCCTACAATGCAGCAAAAGGTTTTGTGGGTGTTCCCAAGCCCTGGTTACATGGAAAGCCGATAACATTGGCTTGAGCACCCCATCAAGGTCATAAAGCAAACGACGGACTTGAGCGGACGAGCATCGAACGTTCAATCATGTGTTGGTAAGAATGCAAGAATGCTACGTCGATCGTTCCACGATGGGCGATTGGATGACTCAGCATCGTCCTTCGATACATTTTCGGCAACAAGAAGGCAATGCCAGGTTGCTGTGGAGACAGCGACGTTCGAGTTGTGCGACGGCTTGAATATTTTGCAGTCGAGAATGCCTTTCATTCTGAACGGAATCCAAACAATCCCCACACGCAAGGCGATCATCCGTCGTTCTGTCTGTCGATTCCCTTGCTACCGCGCCACCAGTGTCGTTGACTGTGGGCCACACTGACGACGCAACGTTCCTCCTTATGACGCCAGCGAAGTGAAATATCCGAGATTCTCCCGCATGTTTTTTTCTGTGGCTGCGAACGACGATCGAGAAATTGCGCTCAAGTTCAACTCTCAATCCGCATGCATCAACCCCCAAGTCTTTTGAGGTACTTACTTACCTGTACTACGTTGGTACAAGAATTCAATGGACGATACATTCCTTTCTCTTGCAATGAGGCCAAGGTGATTCCCTTGGCCAACCTGGTGTGTCATTTCACGACTCTGCATTTTGATACAGTTTCGATAAACGTGCCTGCTTCGTAATACGCCTTGGGAGAAATAAAAAGCGATTTGGGAGAAATAAAAAGCGGTTTTTTCATGAACGCATTTGCTGGTGCTATGTCGCTCAATATATTCACAACCCAGCATGCCCATGATATAAATGCTTGAATTAGCTCCTCAAAATATATTATTCATCAAATTATTAACCAGATATTGAAATATTATGAGCGTTGCACAAATATGCGCTGAGGTCAAAGCACTCCCACTTGTGTGACTAACTCTCTAGGATCTCTCCAACTCTCTTCACACTCCTCGTCATGTCCGGCCAACCTACGCCATATCAGAAGTCACTCTCCTCAGTCTGGCAGGCCACTCTCATATGCTGGATATTTCGCGAGCATCCACGTTACATCACAATCCACGAGCCTGCTCTTTCGACGTTCGCCTGCCGCAGTTTGTCATAAACCAAGTAGATCGGTCCGTGGCACCCCGCGCACCATCGGCCACCACCCATCGCCGCCAGCACATCGCCGCTTGCCCATGCTCCTTCGCCGCCCCACTTGGACACCAACGCAGCGGCACGAGATGGCCGAGACGGCGTCGCACGCCCTGCGACAATTCATCCTCGACGCTCAGCTGCTGCGGTCGGAAGGCTCGATCGAGTGGACATTAGACGGCACCGCCAAGGACTGCCACGTCCAGCTGTACACGGGCAAAACCCAAGGCAACGCCGTCGTTCTGGCCGGGGCGACGCAGGTCCAAGGCACGCTGGCTGACGCCGCGACAATCTGCGAGCAGTTTCCATCGCTGCATGGCTTTGACGCACTCGAGTCGCTCGCGATTGCGTCGATTGAAACCGAGATGCCATTCCACCACGTCGCCTTCCAGTGGATGTCGATGCGGTCCATGGGCGTCGTGACCCACCGCGACGCATGCGTGATGGAAGTCCGCGACATGTTTACGACCGACGACGGCCTCCACGGCTTTGCATCGCTCGTCCAGTCCATCGAGCTGCCTGAATGCCCCGTCCTCGACACGTCGCATGGGCTCGTGCGCATGCACATCCAGCACACGGGGTACCTCTTCACCCAAGTCCAACCGAATGTGCTCGACGTCGTCCATTGCATCCACGTCGACTTTCAAGGCACGCTCCCCACGTGGCTCTCAAAGCGGTACATGAAGAAACGGGTGGCCACAGTTGCCACGTTGGACCAGTACTTCAAGCAGCTGCGCCACACAGACACGTCGACAGCTGCCGCTGCCGGCTTCGTCGCGTCGCACAAACAATGCGGGTGCTGCGCCAAGGTCTTTGGCACGTTCGAATCCAAGCGGCAATGCACCGTCTGCCACGACAAGGTCTGCAAACTCTGCTACACGACGGGGCTGCTTCCCCAACTCAATAAAATCATGCCACTCTGCATTCGCTGTGTCCTGCGCCAACCGTCCTCCGCCTCGGCGTCGCATCCACCGCCCGCGACGCGGCCGTCCCACGCCCGCTCGTCGTCGTCGTCGTCGTCGTCCATGCCCCACTCGCCGCGGCACCGACCGACGCGTCAAAGCCACCCGACGCCGCCACCGCAGCATGCTTTGTTCACGGGGGATTTCTCCAACCTGTACGACGCGACCCATGACATTGTCCTGCACACACCGCCCGAAGCAAACAAGGCCCTCGACGCCGTCTGCGGAATGACAGACGACGAAATCGATCACTTTTTGGACTCTGGCTGCTGCAACCTTATCCAGCTGGACATCAAAAGCCACTTGGACGACGCACAGAGCCACCGAACGACGTCGACGACCCTTGACTCTCTCTCTGACGACGGCGCCTCGAGCGTCGTCAGTGCCGCGTCCACAGGCGTCTGGAAGGATGCAATTTCCCACTTTCACTTGAACTTGCGGACTTTCAAAGAAAACATGGACCGCACGACGGACCGCCGCCACTCGACTGCCTCCTCGATCCTGTATTCGTCCTAGTCGAACCAATGTACAATTAATGAAATTATTGATAAAGTAATGCATGGCTGGCTATCTGTAGACACTAAATGGGGCACCAAAGGACGGAACCGCGGCTGGCGTGCCAAACGGACTTGGTGCAAACACAAACTGAGGCGCTGCGACGGCTTGTGGTTGTGCTGGGGCAAAATATTTCGCTTGCAGCTTCGCCAAGAGTTCATGTTCTCGGCCACAGTATTTCTGCAATAAGGTATCGACTTCGGCGATCTTCTGGGGATTCACATGTGCATAAAACTCGATGATTTTGGTCCGATAATCAACGCCCGACGGCACAGGTGGTGATTGCATAGTCTGATTGAAACGTGGTTGTTGTTGTTGCTGTTGTTGTTGCCACTGATATTGCTGTTGTTGCTGCAGTTGTTGTTGTTGCTGCAGCTGTTGTTGATGTTGCCACTGCTGCTGTTGTTGATGTTGCAACTGTTGCTGTTGTTGCCACTGATATTGTTGTTGTTGCTGCTGTTGTTGTTGTTGCAACTGTTGCTGTTGTTGCCAGGGTGGAAGCGACGACGTGGATGCAGCTGACGGCAGAGCTGTCGCTGGACCACTGACAAAGAGAGCACGTGGCACGACACCCGTCGTCATATACTCCACGGCATGGTCCCGAGTGGCTTGACTTGAAATGTATTTGACCAGCATCTTTGTGAAGAGGTCAACTTCGTTGCCATTGGCTTTTCGGAGGATGCTTTCGGCCCCTGCGCTGCTTGTGCCGGGTGCGTATGTTGTGTAGAAGGATCGAAGGAGAGTGCCACAGTGTTCGATCCACTCGGCTCTGGCTGCCGAGTTGGCAACTTGCGGTGGCGGCGCTTGTGTTTGGTTCCTTGGTGTTGACATCTTCCTCACACGCGAGGCCGGTGCATCGTCGTCGCGTTCGTCGATTTTGGCTATCGGCGTTGCATTTTCAAATGGAACGAAGGGGGCCATCGCCCGCCTCGTGGGGTTTCCTCGGCTGCGGATGGTCGGCACTGGGACATTGCTTTGCATGGGGCTTGTCTTGGTGGGAGTATTTACTGTCGGCGGGTCCAGCGATGGCCGGCGCGGCGCGAGGGGCTCAAATGAGAGTGAGCCCGTCGTGGGTTCGCGTGCTTGCGACGCGACCGACGAGGCCCACGACGTCATCAACTGGGCGTTTTGTACCGTCCGGTCCCGACCGTGAGCTGAGACGGGCAGCGACGGGGCGCCGCTGCTGGCCGAAGGATCGAAATGCGCCGACATCACTTGGCGAGGACATACGAACCGACTTGTCCACTCGAGCATGGTCGTCTTCCATGCCGCACGCGACGCTTCGTCTTGGCGCGTGGCGTGGTTGCTGTTTCGCGCTTCCTGCGCCATAGAGGGTATATTCGCACTCGACCGCAGGCGCGCCGCGTTTGTGAGTTGTTCCAACTGCGCCCGTAGCTCCAACACTCTCAAATACTGCTGCTTGGCCATCTCGTAATTGGTTTTCAAGGGGCCAAAGATGGATCCTTGTCTTGTTTTGTTGGATGTTTTTGATCTACTCGGCGTAAATTGAAATGGTCAACTAACGTCAAAACCTACCCACACGAGTGCACGGCGGTGCCAAACTCGACCGCCTCGCGCAGCCGCGTCACGTCCTCAAGCCTCGCGAGTAATCTCTTTCTCATCGATTCTGCCTTGCCGTCGAGGAGCTGCTCGTCCAAATCCGTCGCATCGTCCAGTGGTGGGTCGTCCATCAAGACGGCGGTGGAATCCAGCATTTGTTCCACGGCCTGGTCGCACCGCACGAGCAGCTGGGCGGTGCGGTCGATGACGTCGTATGCACTTGTCAGCCCCACTATGGCGACTTCCAATGCCGCAGTCGACGTCAGCAATGCTAGGTGGGTGTCTTCGACTCGTTTTACAACCGGGCCTGAATCGACGAGTGTCGCGCGGTTCAATTGGTCCAAACGTCGCATCGTGTGAGCGAATGTTTGAATAATTGCTCCGGTCGTCGTTGCTTTGTCTTGCATCGGGCTCAACAAGTTGGCGCTCTTGGTAGACATGTTCTGGTTTGGTGTAGTCGTTTGTAGGGGCTTCATAACACTTGGCATTGCCAAAGGGGTGAATTGGCCGTCGATCTTGATTGCCTCCACCGGAGTTTGGGAATCCCAAGAGTCTACTGTGGCCGTGGTCTTCATTGCTGCAAGCGATCCATCATCAGTCTTCATTTCTTGCGGGGCACATTGGAATATACGAGGGCGGGATTCAAAGTTGGCGATATGTTCGAGCCTCGATGCTCCATCAGCGTCCCTTTCAGACGATGTTGGAGCCACGCTGTTGCATCTTGACGTCGCTTTTGCTTGAGGCTTTTCGTCCTGGCTCGCACCGAGGGTGTGCTTCAACACGAGAGATTTCGTAGGCGTGGCAGGGGCGACGAGAAAAGCCAGCGGTTCGGCCACGGTTGTGTCGACCATCGCAAAGTTAAGGAGCATGCCATCGGTCGTGGCACAAACGACCAGCGGACAGGGAAATAATGGCGGCGTCGTCGGGTCGTCGGCGGGGATGTCCATGGTCGAGTTGAGCACCACGCACAACCCCACAGGGAACGATTCGTCGTCCGCTGCAGCCACATTCAATAGATTCCACGGGGCACAAGTCACGTACCGGCAGTCATGGGCAACCGCGGCGTGAACTTTTCTTCGGGCTTCCATTTCTGCCACGCGCCGCTCTCGGGGTCGCTCACGAGCAGCTCAATGTCAGCGCTAAGCGAACAGCCGACGAAAAACATGCGCCACGGGGCCACGTAGCTCGAGTAGAACGAATGGTCGCGTGTCTCGCTCGGGAAAAAGTCCACGAGCTGGTCCATGGGGACGACGACGCTCGTGTCGCCGAAGAGACACGACGAAACGTCGCCGTCGTCGGTGATGTACCCTGCCAAGAGGACGTCTGCTTCAGCCCAGTGAACATGATGCACTACAACGCTCAGGCATGAACAAAGGAAACACAGGACAAGATGCATGACGTACCTCGACCTCGGGGCAAACCATCGTCGGTGGGGGGCGCGTCGAGCGAGGCATCGTGTTTGAGGAGACGCGGCAGCGACGAGCTCTCCCAGTTGAATTTGTGGATGCGGCCCATTGCATCGCCCACGGCAAGGAGTGTTCCACCACTGGTGCACCAGCAGAGCGACGTTGCGAGGATGGACGTGGACGTGCAAACAGTGGCGCCGCCGGCCGCGACGTCGAGAATGTCAATGTCGGTGCTTTCCCAACTCAGGATGCCCAGGAATCGGTCTTCACCGTCGCTTGAAAGGCCCGCACACCACGAAAGCTGTCGAACGTGCATGTTGGTGGAGAAGACGCATGCTCCATCCACGGTATCGTCGTCGCCGAGGCTCGAGGCGAGGTCATACACGGAAAGGGATGTCACCGTACACACCGCCAGAAGCTTCTCCGAGTGTGAGAACGCGAGCAGAGAGGGGGGCTCCGGAAGCTGGATTTGAGCGTCAAAATGCAGGGGTACCACCGGATTGAGCTTGTTGTCGCTCTTCTCGACACTCTCGTTTGCGGCCGCTTGGGTTGTCGCGAATCGAACGAGTCCAACGCCCTCCGGGGTTGCCACGGCCGTCACGCCGTAGCGACTTGAATGCGCGATGCATTGCGCATCCTTTGTCTCGAGGAGGAATGCAGTGTCTTCGGGCAGGACCCGCAAGCTGCCGCGGTTCAAGACCCGGATGTGATCAACCTCGACTTCGTCCATCGTGGAGGATTTGAAATTTCACACGCGGATTGGTCCTTTCCCTAAAATAAATCCGGATAATTAACCGAAGGACCATCACTCTGATCCTCATTCTCCTCTGGCGCTTTGGACGACTTCTGCGAATCTTCGTTCGGCATCTCGATTGACATGAAAGTGGTTGCATAATTAAGGTTAAATGTCTATCGACGGGCTTGCGTAAAGCTGGGGTTGCCAAACCCAGACGGCTGACCAAAGCCCCCACCACCGCCAAAGGCTGGCGTGGCAGCAGCCGCGGCTTGACCCCCAAATCCCCCTCCAAAGCTGGGGGTCGCCCCCGACGCAAAGGACGAGAAGCCGCCGCCGCTGGCCGCCGCGCCGCCCCCCAAGGTCGACGAGGCGCCAAACGTAGGTGCGGACGCTCCGAGACCCCCAAAGCCGCCCAATTGTGTCGTGCTTCCAAACGCAGGGGCCGCGGTCGTACTGCTGAAACCAGTCGTGGAGCCAAAGGCAGGCACTTGACTCGCAGGAGGCGCGCCAAAAGGACTGGCCGACCCAAAGCCTCCAGCGGCAGCAGCAGGCGGGGCGGCTCCAAACGGACTAGGGTTGGATCCAAAAGCGGGGGCGGCGGCGGCAGCTCCGAACGGCGAGGCAGCGGCGTTGCCACCAAACGCAGAGGGCGACGCGCCAAACGGGCTCGGGGTCGAGCCGAACGCCGGCGCAGCCGCCGCGCCAAACGGACTCTGCGCGCCAAAGCCAGTGGCCTTTGGCTTGTTGTACTTGGCTTCGAGCTTCTGAAGCAGTTCTTCTTCTTTGCCCTTGTACTTAGCCAACACCGTGTCCACTTCCGACAGCTTGTCCGGGTTATGCTGCTTGTAAAACTCAACTACCTTGGCGCGGTAGTCCACTCCCCCAAACGCAGGCGACGCGCCAAACGCCGCTGCGGGCTGGGCGGACGAAGAACCCCACGCCGGCGTCGTCGAGGCAAACGGGCTTGCAGCGGCGGCGGCGGCTGGCGCAGCAGAGCCAAACGGACTTGCAGCAGCGGCGACAGGGGCAGCAGTGCCAAAGGGACTGGCTGCGGCCGCGGGGGGTGTCGCGGCCCCAAATGGGCTGGGTTTCGCGGCCGTGGGTGGCGCAGCGGTCGTGCCAAACGCGCCAAATGGCGAGGCAGCAGCGACGGGAGCCGTGGGCGGCTTGGCTCCAAACGCAGGCACCGTCGCCGGCGTGGTCGTCGCCACCGTTGCCGACGCGGACGGAGTTCCATTCTTGATGGCCTCGGGGACGACGCCAGTGGCGATGTATTGCTTGGCGTGCTCGAGCGTGGCCTTGTCGCTAACGTACTTGGCCAGTAGCTTCTGGAATACCTCTTCTTCCTTGCCCTTGTTCTTAACTATCAACTTCTCGGCCGCGGCCGTGTCTTTGCCAGGGGCGTATGTTGCATAAAACGATTTGATGCGATCGGTGAAATTGACAGCCGCCGCGGGTGTGGCAGTGAGGGTGGTCGCTGTCATAGGAGGCTTGTCCGACGTCGGCTTGAACAAAAACGCCGGGGTGGCGGCAGCGGGGGTTACACTCGCCGTGTTGCTAGAGTCCTTGGGCTTGGCGCCAAAGTCCAAGGCCTTGACGGTGGACCCGACCTTCGGCGCGGATGCCTTTGCCGCCGTCGCAACGGGGAAGTTGAAGCCAGTCGACTTGTCGGGCGTGCCATTCTTGCTACCCGTCGACATCTTGCGTGCGCGGGGTGAGCTCACCGAGTCGTCGTCCTTGTCTTCAAATTTGGATCCAAACGAGAGCGAGTTCAGCGACGACATGGGTTTGCTGTTTGCGGCAGGAGTTGTTTGTTTGAAGGCAAACCCGCTGGCGGTGGCGCCCGGCTTGGTGGATGCCGAGAACGAAACCGATTTCCCCGTCGTGGTAGCAGGCTTATCCAAAGACATGGCGTCCAGAGGCTTGGCATCGGGTTTGAGCTTCATCGTGACAGGCTGGAATGAGAGGCCGCCCGCTGGTTCAGCAGACTGCGATGGAATGGTCGTCTTGGCGCCAAACATGAGCTTGCTCGTGGCGCGGGCTGGCACTTCCGGCGCGGGTTTCGACACGGCGATGGTTTCCCGGCGGGGCTGGCGGCGGACGGCCGCCGACACTTCGCGCGGTGCGATGGGTTGACTCGTCCACTTGTGCATGTTGGCCTTGAACGTGCGGCGCGCGTCGTCGTCCTGGCGCAGCTGTTTCAGCAGTTCCTTGGTCGGGATTGGCGCATTCGTCTTGGGTGCCTGCGCGCGCAGTTGGTTCTTCATGTCGAGTTGCTTGAACTGATCGGCAAGATCCAAGACACGCGTGTATTCGCGCTTGGACGTCTCGTAGTTCATCTTGAGCACGCGAAACAATTGCGCCGTGTCGTTCACCGAGCTACACAAATGGTAGAGTCAATCCCGAGCCCACTACACAGTGCACATACCTAGCGGGCGACGCAGCGGCACCGCTGCAAGTCTTGAGGGCCTTGACGTGCTTTTCCAATTCGGCGCTGAAGCGATTGATGGCCTCGAGCTGCTCACGGAGAGACTCGCGCGTCTTTTGTGACCGCTGGTCCAGTGGCTGGTCTTCGAGATGCGCGACAATGTTCTTGTCATTCATTGCTTTCAACAAATTGTTGGCGCAGTCGAGCTGCACCTCCACGTCGCTGCCGTTGCCGACGATCACCTGCACGTCCTTTTCAATCTTCTCGTACGCGTCGTTCAACGAGTCCACAGTCCCGCACAACGCGACCACCTTGTCACGCAACTCGCGGAGCGTTTTCTCAAACGGCGCCTCGGTCTGGCCCTTTTGCGCCACAAATTGGTCGTCGTCGCGTCGGATCTTCTGAAACGTGCGGTCAAACACGTTGATCAACTTCCACATTTCGCCTTCCAAGTCGGTGGCCGGCAAGGCCTTTTGCAGCATGATCGTGTTTGCGTCCAATTTCGCGGCGGGCTTGACCGATGCGGGTGTGGCAGCAAAGGACAGCGGTGCTGCCTTGGGGGCGGCGGCGGTCGACGCGGACCCAAACCTGAGCGTGGGCTTGGCACTCGTGTCCGGGGGGTAGGCAGGCGATGCTTTGGCCCCAAACGCAACCGCGGGCTTGGCACTCGTGTCCGGAGGATACGCCGAGGTGGCCATGGGCGCCGCAGAAGTCGTGGCGCCAAAGCTCAAGCCTCCAGTTGAAGCGCCAAAGACAGCGGCAGGTTTCGAACTTGTGTCTGGCGGGTAGGCCGACGACGCTTTCGGCGCCGCCGCCGTGGCACCAAACGTAACGGCAGGCTTGGCACTCGTGTCTGGCGGGTACGCTGAGGACGCTTTGGTGGTTGAAACGCCAGGCGCTGGTTTGGCAGCCACGGGGAACGTGAAACCACCAGTCGCGGGCGAAGAAGTGGTCGCACCAAATGAAACCGCGGGCTTCGTGCTCGTGTCAGGCGGGTACGCCGACGATGCTTTCGGTGTGGACGCGACAGTGGAGCCAAAGGCAACCGCCGGCTTGGCGCTTGTGTCTGGCGGGTATGAAGAGGATGCCTTGGGAGTAACGGGTTTTGCCGCAGCGGCAGCAAAGTTGAACCCACCCGTGGCTGGGGCACTGGCACCAAAAGCCACGGCAGGCTTGGCACTTGTGTCCGGTGGGTACGCAGTAGATGCCTTGGGGGTAACGGGTTTTGCCGCGACGGCAGCAAAGTTGAACCCACCCGTGGCAGGGGCACTGGCACCAAAAGCCACGGCAGGCTTGGCACTCGTGTCCGGTGGGTACGCAGTAGATGCCTTGGGGGTAGCGGGCTTTGCCGCGGCGGCAGCAAAGTTGAACCCACCCGTGGCAGGGGCACTGGCACCAAAAGCCACGGCAGGCTTGGCACTCGTGTCCGGTGGGTACGCAGTAGATGCCTTGGGGGTAGCGGGCTTTGCCGCGGCGGCAGCAAAGGTGAACCCACCCGTGGCAGGGGCACTGGCACCAAAAGCCACGGCAGGCTTGGCGCTCGTGTCCGGTGGATATGCAGAGGATCCCTTTGGAGTGGTCGCAGCAGCGGTCGCACCAAAAGCGACTGCAGGTTTAGCGCTTGTGTCAGGAGGGTATGCTGACGAGGCCTTGGGTGGTGCAACAGTCGAGCCAAAGGCAACCGCCGGCTTGGAGCTTGTGTCGGGGGGATACGCCGACGAGGTTTTCGGCGCAGTGGGTTTGGCAGCCGCAGCAAAGTTAAAACCACCAGTCGCAGGGGCCGACGCACCAAATGCAACAGCGGGCTTTGCACTCGTGTCGGGAGGATAGGCCGAGGAGGCTTTTGGTGTGGCCGGTTTGGCAGGAACGGGGAAGATAAAGCCACCCGCTGGCGTCGTGGAGGTCACACCAAACGCCACCGCGGGCTTGGAGCTCGTATCAGACGGGTATGCAGAGGCAGCTTTTGGTGCAGGAGCGGTCACACCAAACACCACCGCGGGCTTGGAGCTCGTGTCAGGTGGATATGCCGAGGTTGCCTTTGGCGCAGCAACCGTAGATCCAAACGCCACAGCGGGCTTGGAGCTCGTGTCAGGCGGATACGCCGACGAGGAGGACTTCGCAACAGGGTTGGCGGGCTTCGCGGCTGCTGTTGTCGGTACAGGAATTGTGAATCCCTTTGTCGGTGTGGACGGAAACGCGTTGCCAGCCCCAAAACTGATGGCCGAGAACGAATTGGTGGTTGGGGTGGCGTCGGTTGACTTGACACCAAATCCAAATCCAGCAGGGGTTGATGCACTGAAGCCAGTCGCTGCGCCGGCCGGGACACCAAAAGAAAAGCCGGCGCTGCCAAATCCGGCGGTGGCAGGTTTGGTTGTTTCTTCGGCGGTGGAGGCGGGGGCCTTGGGGTTAGCTGTGCCGCAAGAAATGCACTTGGCAGCCTTGGCGTCAGGGTTGTTGACAAAACACGCGTCACACTTCCAACTGCCAGCCGCGGGGGCGAATCTCGCAAACACTGCTTTGCGCTCGGCCTCCGATACCATGGCCGCGTTCGGGTCGAGATCCGGAGCCGCATCGTCGTCGTTGGCTTCGTCTTCGTCGTCTTCGTCGTCGTCCGCAAAGATCCAATTAAGATACCACGCAACGAAATCCGCCTTGTGGACGACGCCTTGACGATCAAGTTTGCGAATCGTCTTGGAATGTTCGTCGGCCGAGTAGCACGTGCCTAGCGCTTTGAAAAGTTTTTCGAAATCCGAGAGCGGAATCGACCCGGTGCCATCAGTGTCCACCGAGTCGAAGGCGGCGTTGGCCTTTTCTTCCTCTTCCCGACGCTCTTCTTCTTCGTCATCCTCGTCATCATCCTCGTCATTGAACACATTGTCCGTGTTGTCTGTCGTCGCGTTGGCTGTGCTCTTTGGTGCGGCCGTGGGGGCTGGTTGGTCTTGCTTCACTCCAAATGAAAAGGACGGCAGTTTGCTCGCTTCTCCAGGCACCCCAAAGCTGAACGTCGATTTGGCCGCAGGTACCACCGTGGGTGTTGGCACGCCAAACGAAATACCACTTGGTGATGTCGTTGCCACCCCGAAGCCAAAACCTGCGGCAGGCGCCGTCGTCGCTGACAATGCCGGCACGCCAAAGGAAAACCCGGCACCAAAACCAGGTGTCGGTGCGTCGGCTGATGTGGGAGCCTCTGCGGGGGCCTTGGGGTTGGGAGAGTCACAAGAAATGCACTTGGCAGCCGTGGCGTCGGGGTTGTTTACAAAACACACGTCGCACTTCCAACTGCCAGCCGCAGGGGCGAATCTGGCAAACGCCGCTTTGCGCTCGGCCTCTGATACCATGGCAGCGTTCGGGTCGAGATCCGGGGCCGCATCGTAGTCGTTGGCTTCGTCATCATCGTCTTCGTCGTCGTCGGCAAAGATCCAATTGAGGTACCACGCGACAAAATCCGCCTTATGGACAACGCCTTGGCGGTCAAGTTTGTGAATCGTCTTCGAATGTTCGTCGGCCGAGTAGCACGTGCCGAGGGCTTTGAAAAGTTTTTCGAAATCCGAGAGCGGGATCGACCCGGTGCCATCCGTATCCACCGAGTCGAAGGCGGCGTTGGCCTTTTCTTCCTCTTCCCGACGCTCTTCTTCGTCATCGTCGTCGTCATCATCGTCTTCGTCATTGAACACATTGTCCGTGTTGTCTGTCGTCGCGTTGGCCGTACTCTTCGGCGCGGCCGTTGGGGCCGGTTGCACGGGCACACCAAAGCTAAACGAAGGCGAGGGCGTCGCAGGCACACCAAAGCTTGGGGTGGCTTGCGCCGGCACGCCAAACGAAAACGATGGGGCGGCGCCGCTCTTGGTTGCAAATGCGCCAAAGCCAGCGGCGGGGGCCGGGGCTGCTGTGCACGTGGCGTTTGGGTTGGCTGTGCCGCAAGAAATACACTTGTCGGCCTTGGCATCGGGGTTGTTGACAAAGCATGCGTCGCACTTCCAACTGCCGGCCGCGGGGGCAAACCGAGCAAACGCTGCTTTGCGCTCGGCGTCCGACACCATGGCTGCGTTCGGATCGAGGTCTGGCGCGCCGTGTGCGTCCTCGTCTTCACCCTCGTCGTCGTCGTCGTCGGCAAAGATCCAACCGAGGTACCACGCCACGAAATCAGACTTGAAGACAACGCCGTGTCGGTCGAGCTTGCGGATCGTCTTGGTGTGTTCTTCGGCCGAGTAGACCGTCCCGAGCGCGTCAAACAATTTCTCAAAGTCCGTGAGCGGGATCGAGCCCTTGCCTCGAGTGTCGACTTGGTCAAACGCGGCGCTGGCCTTTTCTTCCTCTTCGCGGCGCTCGGCTTCGTCATCTTCGTCCTCGGCGTCGTCGTCTTCGATAAAGACATTGTCCGTGTCTTGGCCAAAGGTCGACGACGCAGGCGCTACCTCCTCGGGTTCAAACGTAAACGCTGGCGCCGTCGACGACACGCCAAACACGACGCTGGCAGTGGCGGCAGGAATCGATGGGACGGCACTCAGCGCCGGGACGTCCACGGTCGCGCGCGCCGCCGCCGCCAATTCGAGGGGCGCGGCGACCAAGAAGTCCAAGGGCTCGCCCACCGTCGTGTCGAGGAGTGCAAAGTTGAGTAACTTGCCGTCGGTTGTCGCGCAGAGCACGAGCGGGCAGGGGAAATATTGAATGTCGTCGCCGGGGATGTCGGTTGTCGAGTTGAGCACGAGGGCCATGCCGACAGGGAACGTGTCTTCGTCGTCTACAGGCCGAGGTTGACATTTTGTATGGAATCGCCGCCGACGTACCGGCCGTCATGGGCAGCCGCGGCGTAAACTTTTCTTCGGGCTTCCACTTTTCCCACTCGCCGCTCTCGGGGTCGCTCACGAGCAGCTCAATGTCCGTGCTGAGCGAACACCCGACGAAAAACATGCGCCACGGGGCCAAGTAGCACGAGTAGAACGAATGGTCGCGCGTCTCGCTCGGGTAAAAGTCCACGACGGCGTCGAGCGGGACCGACACGTCGCCGTCAAAGACGCACGCGGTCGCTTGGACGTCGTCAATGTCGCCAAATTTGTACCCCGCCAAGACGAGGTCGTCTTCGGCCCAGTTGATGTGATGGACTAGCACGCGGTCAGACACACGACAGCGGGACAAGATGGCTTACCTGGCGCGTTGTCGGCGTTGTCGGGGTTAACCCATGTCCCAATCTCCGTGAACGCACCGTCGTCGTATTCGAGCTTGTGGATCACTCCTTCGTCGTCGCCGACCGCGAGGACGTTGCCACTGGGGGCCCAGCAATGTGCAGTCGCTTCGATCGATCCTTCGACGCAGTCGAGGCCGCCCTGCATGTTGTAGACGTGGATTTGGCGGCTCGACGTGAGCACGGCGACCCAGAGGTCGTCGTCATCGGCGTCGCGCTCCGCACACCACGACAAGGCCAGCGCATCCGCGCCATTGCACAAGCACATGGGTTTGGCGTCGCCGTTCGGGTCGGCGAGGCGCGTCAATTCGTAGATCGCAAGCGTCGAGTCAAAGCTGACCGCGACGAGTTTCTCGGACGGAGAGAGCGAGAGCAATGACGGCGCCGTGGGCAGCTCGACAAGCGCATCGTAGGGCAACGGCACGAGTGGGTCGAGGTTGCTGTCCTTTCTCTCGATACTGGTGTTCGACGCGGCTTCCAACGACGTGAATCGCGTCACGCCGAGGCCTTCCAGGGCCGAGACGACTGTAACGCCGTACCGGCTGGAATGCACGACGCACTGTGGATTGGTCTTGTCCAGCAACGACGCGCGCGCCGCATCGGAGCGCTCATCGACGCCTTGCGATGGGAAGTATTGGAGGAGCCCGCGGTTGAGCACGCGCACATGATCGACCTCTTTCTCCATGAGGACGACGAGCCAACGTTGGGGATAATTATGCAAGCTTCCCACCACAAAAGCAAGTTTAAAATGTCCGGATACGATCCGGCAATCCCTTGACATTGGACAGCAACCACCGTCAAATAAAATGCCACTTGAATACGATATCCTGGATTTTGTATCACTTGGTCGTATTTATTGTAATAAAACGACGCCATCGAAAAACAATGCATCCCCACACCCTGCAAAGAAACACCCGCTTCGCTTTTAAACCCGAGCACCATCCAAGATCTGAATGCACCAACGCAACGCAGCTAACGCGTTGTCCAACATCCAAATGCCCAGCAAACACAAGAACTCAATCCCTTCTAACTGCAATGCATTACATAGCAATTATTCCCATAGGATGCATATTGGTAGCGACAAGGCGCGGAAACCAACAGAGAAACGCATTTAAGCGCGGTTTTGGCGAGCCAAGGGACCCATCCACTTGGCCTTTTCTTCCGCGGTTTGGAAGCGACCGTGGCCCATCTTCGACGAGGTATCGATGAACTTGAGCTTGATTTCTTCCAAAGCCGAGCGCTTGGTGTGGACCAAGAGCGACTTGCGGAGCGTCAAGGCACGCTTCTTGGTACCGGCGATGGCACCCTTGAGCATGAGCCAGTCTTCGTTGACGATACCGTAGTGGGGGAAGCCACCGAGAGGCGTGATGCTCTTTTCGGTCAAATCTTGTTCGGTCGTGGCCGACTTGGCATCGCCAGCGGCACCGATGCGGTAGATCTTCTTGTTCACTTCGGTACGGTGATGGTAACCGTGTTGACCGGCACGCGCGACCGTGAAACGGACACGCGACGGATGCCAGGCACCGATACAGGCGACCTTGCGGAGACCACGATGCGTCTTGCGGGCAAGACGGGTGACGCCCCAACGGGTAATCACACCTTCGTAACCCTTACCCTTGGTGGGCGTGCACACATCGATCATTTCGTCTTGGGCAAAGACGGCCGTGACGGGCACTTGCTTTTCAAAGAGCGACTTGGCAAAGTCGACCTTTTCAGCGACCGAGCCACCGTTGACTTGGATTTCCAACAAGTGGGCCTTCTTTTGGCGGAGCTTGACCTTGCGAATTTGGGTGTGGGCAATCACACGGATGACTTGGCAGTACTTCTTCATGCGGTTGATTTCGTTTTCGATTTCAGCCGGCTTTTCAGCGTACTTCTTGGCATACTTGGTGAAGGCCTTCTTCTTGGACTTGTACCAGTTCTTGTAGAAGCGGCGGCGCACTTCTTCCGACAAGTGTTCGGCCCAGACAGTGGTCAACGTGCGGAGACCGCGGGGGGTTTCCAAGTAGCCAACGACACCGACAACGACGAGCGGGGGGGTTTCGACGATGGTGACGGCTTCGACAACTTCCTTCTTGTGCACCTTGGAGCCAGGGCGGTCGACTTCACGGACAATGTGGGTCATACCGGCCTTGTAGCCCATGAAGGCGGTCAAGTGGCACGCCTTGGTGACATCATCGCGAGGGAACTTGCGGATGCGACCACGGTGGTGCTTGGTGCGCTTCTTGGGGAGGAACCCAAGGTTACCATGACGGGGGGCTTCAAACTTACGATGCGACATCTTGAAGGGAAATGGGAAGTGAGAGCTCCACGCTGCCGCGCCACGATGACAGGGCGGTGCACACCAGCCAAAATGGATCCTTTTAATCCAATCAGGTGGCGTTCAATTTATCTATTTTAGCCAATCAAATTGCATCAAATGAATGGCCCATCTCTAACTTCGACTGCGACACTTCGACCGCGTAACCTTCGACACACTACTTCGACCATGCCCCCAAACGAGCTATTTTGACATGTTGTATACCAAACAAATACAAATTCGAAGATAAATGAGACGGCGAACTCGCCTCTTGTCAAATTTGCCCAATTGAACCTCAAGGGAGGCCCTGGATGGGCATCGTCTGACGCCCGTACGTGGATCAAGCAGTCCAAGAACGGAGGTAGACATGGTCTCTGTTCATGGGAACAGAAATGAAGCACCCAGAACGATGCGACTGCCGCTGGCTTGTCTGAGACTGCACTCGGTCAAAATACATCCACCAATCACAGCACAGAGAAAGGGACGTACCTTTTATCCAATCAAAATTCACCACCGCCGCAGTCCGCTCGATCGCGTCAAAATCCAGAATCTCCCCCCAAGAACCATGGCTGAAGAAGACACGCGCAAGGTGAACTTGGTCTCCCAAGACGGCGACAGCTTTGAGATCTCCCGCACCGTCGCGTGCATGAGCGAGTTGGTGAAGACCATGATCGCCGATGAGCAAGACGACGAAGAAGTGCAAGAGATTCCCCTCCCCAACGTCAAGAGCACCGTCTTGTCCAAGGTCATTGAATTCTGCAGCCACCACCACAACAACCCAATGCAGGAAATCGAAAAGGTACGACTCTTTCCCATCGACACAGACCCTCATGCGTGTCGTAGCCTCTGCGCAGTGGGGACATGCACGACGTTGTCTCGGAATGGGATGCTTCGTTTGTTGACATTGAGCAAGATTTGCTCTTTGAACTGATCTTGGTACGCTGATCTTTGTCGTGATGTGAGTCCCCCTCACACACATGCGACGTTTCAGGCGGCCAACTACATGGACATTAAGAGCTTGCTGGACTTGGCGTGCGCCAAGGTCGCCAGCATGATCAAGGGCAAGACGCCCCAAGAAATTCGCGAGACATTCAACATCACGAACGACTTTACCCCCGAAGAAGAAAGCCAAATCCGGGAAGAAAACAAGTGGTGTGAAGAAGCCTAGAGGTCGCGGGGGTGATGCCGTGCGGCGCGGCGGTCGTTCTGTCCACGCGCCCGCGACGCCCCGTTGATTATTCGTTAATACCATATATTAGTCTCACTCGACCTGTTGTTCCCCTCCATATCCCGTGGCGACGTGCACACCGAGGACGCCATACAAAGTAGTAGAAATGGGGGGTACCCCCAAAACAGAGTCCAAAAGATACAAATCCGTTGCAGCGGCCGTTTCACTTGAACGTTCCACATTTCATCTTGCGCCGCCCGCGGACACCCTCCGCGGCATCGAGTGTGTGTGATGGATGCGGCGCCATACCATGACATGGAAGTGGAACTCGTGCCGCGGTCGTCCTCGCCGGCACGCAAGTTCCTCGCGTACTCGACCGCGCCCGACTCGCTCTGGTCGCTCCAAAACATTGGGATCCCGCTCAACTACATTTGCATCGGGCTCATCATGACGTTCCCGAATGCGTTCATCGAGTACTTTCCGCGGCAGCTCGGCGCGTCCGACTCGCAACTGAGCACACTCAACGTCGTCCGGAACCTCCCGTGGTCGTTCAAGGTCCTCTACGGCATCCTCGCCGACGCGTACCCGATCGCGGGCCACCGCTTCAAGCCGTACATGGTGCTTGGCTACGTCATCGCGTCGTGCTTCAACTTTCTCGTCGCGCAGCATGCCGACGACATGTCTGTCGTCACGTTCACGATGCTCCTCTTCTTCTCCATGATCGGGCTCATCATGGTTGACGTCATGGCCGACGCGCTCCTCACGCAAAAGGCGATGGCCGAACCCGCAGCGACGCGCGGCCAGCTCCAAGGCACGATCTACATGATCCGTTTCCTCACCGAGACCGTCGGCTACTGGAGCGGCAGCGTCCTGAGCAACCGCGCCGCGTGGGGTTGGGGCCTCACGATGGCGCAGTGCTTTGGTCTGCTCGGCGTCCTCCCGCTCGTCGCGGCGCTGCCATGGTTGTACCATCTCGACGAGCCCATCGTCGCGGCGGTCCGCCCCCTCCGGGAGCAGATGACGCTCGTGTGGCACATGCTGACACTCCGCGCGACGTGGCAGCCGCTCGCGTTCATGGTGCTCTACCACACGCTGCACACGTACAACGCCGCGTGGGGCAACTTTCTCCAAGTCTCGTACAACTTTTCCGCGTTCGAGTATGGCTCGATGGCGGCCGTAGGCTCGACCGTGGGCTTTCTGGGCGTCTTTGTGTACAAGACGTACCTCTTGCCGGGTGGGCACTGGCATGTCGTCTATGCCTTTGCCAGCGTCGTCATGGCGCTCTTCTCGATCGCCAACCTCGTTCTCGTCTTCCATGTCAATGACAGCATCGGCGTCCCGGCCTACTGGTTTGCCCTTGGCGACAGCGCCGTGCTCAAGTTTGCCTACGGGGTTCAGTACCTCCCGTCGGCCATCATGTTTACTCGTGTCTGCCCCGACGGCCAAGAAGCCGTCGCGTACGCACTCCTCACGGGCTTTGCCAATCTCTCGGGCGGGTTTGCCAGCACCATCTCGAACGCGCTCCTCGGACTCTGGCCCGTCCAGCTCGAAGACATGCAAGCGGGGCACATCGACGGCGTGTGGAAGCTCACGCTCTTGACCAGTGCGATCCGCCTCCTCGCGCTGCCCTTCATTCCATATCTCCTCCCCAACACGGTCGACGACCTCGACAGACTCAAGCACCCGACGCTGGCCTCGCGTGCCGGCGGCCTCTGCGCTGTCGTCGTCTACGTCGTCGGCTTTGTGTGGGTCGTCGTGCTGAGCATCCTCGCCATCGTCTCGCCCTGCCTCGTCATTGTCGGCGGCCACGGATGCTGAGCGATCTACTAGCTGTTAGAGCACCTCCACGAGATATGCAACAAGGCTACAATCCTACACAGTAATGTAGCAATGCTACAATGTAGCATATTTTGGCATGACCCGCGTCGTCGTCCTTGACTTAGGATCGCATTGCAGGGAGTGATCGAAGTAGCGCCGTTTCGTCGGGTAACTGCCTCTACCACAAACACCGCCCGCCTGCAACAGTGTCGACGACGAGGGTTATCGACGCGATGAATGCCCTTGACGTATGTGATGGCGACATTGCAGAGGACTTGCCTCCCGTTGAATCGAAACCTCTCGCGCCGCAGGTGCCCATGAGTTATGTCTTTGACGACGTCGAACAAAAGACCGCCTCGGGCATTATCCAGCTGCAGTACCACGTACGCAAGCATCAGCGCCACCGCCGCCGACACCGCGGTGCGGCACTCGCCACGAACGAGATGGAACTGCACGAATGGCATGTCGCCGCCCGCGGTAAAGTCGCATCGTCTGTCGCATCGTCCCCTCGCAAGACGCAGCCGGTCGTGCAGATCGCGTTCAAGAAGCCAAGCGCCGCCGCGCCAACCTCACCGCCGCCCAACCCCGCACTCAAAATGATCATCTGCGGCCCGCCGGCGGGGGGCAAAGGGACGCAGTGCGAGCGCCTCGTCGACCTCTTTGGTGTCGTTCATCTTTCCACTGGCGACATGCTCCGTGCTGCCATCCACGCCAACTCGGACGTCGGACGTCAAGCCAAGCGCTTCATGGACGTCGGCGAACTCGTGCCCGACAGCCTCATCGTGGACGTGATCCTCGATCGCCTCACGCAGCCCGACTGCCTCGAGCGTGGCTGGCTCCTCGATGGCTTTCCCCGGACACAAGGCCAAGCGCAGGCGATGCTGGCGACGGGTATCGTCCCAGACCTTGTCGTCGTCCTCGACGTGCCGGACGACGAAGTCGTGAGCCGCATCGCGGGCCGGCGCGTCGACTTGGCGACCGGCAAGACGTACCACGTGACGTTCAATCCGCCGCCGCCGGATGTGGAGGTCGTCCAACGAAGCGACGACAACGAAGAGACGATCCGCGTACGATTGGCTACGTACCACACGCACTGCGACGCGGTGGTCGAGTCGTTCGAGGGCCGCGAGTCCACGACCGTAATCCACATCGATGGGATGCGGGGTAAGGAGGCAGCGACCGAGACCATCCAATCG
>VJMH01001521.1:0-11878 GCA_009835185.1 Aphanomyces stellatus
ACCCCACCAGGACCCATTACACCCGCAACCCGGGGCTCCGTGTCGAGCCAGCTGGGGATGGGAGACGGTGTCCCTCCCATGATTACTATGCAATACAAATATCAAGTCAAAATCGAAAAGCACGTGGATTATCCTTCTTGTGTCGAATTGAGTTGGATTATACTGTTTTTTAAGTACACCCGTCGATTCTTGGATTCAATGAATAAATTTCGACCAAATTTGTTGTTTATTATGTTTTTTTCGCAGACGTCGCAACAACTTGACAACTTTGACTTGCCATTTTCACCCCAAATGCCACGACAAACGGTTCGATTTGTTGAGACCGCTATTTCGTCTCCTGCAAACACAAATTTGTTGAGGTTTTTATTTAATAAATTATTACTTGTATAATGTTACTAAATTTTCATTTGCTCGGCTAAGCGTTTGTAAGCAAACAAAATACTTCGAAGTATAATTTTATATCGCAAACCATTTTGGTGAGTCCAGAGTCATACGTCCGGTGAGTAATTGTGAGTTTTGGGGTCTTTGGTGAGTAATTTTGAGTGGTTAGTTATTCTGAGCTTTACGGTCCTCCTTGCCCGACCTCAGACTCTGGGGGCCTGTCTGTACCACCTGTTTCATCCCATCGCACGCCGACTTCAATGATCCCCATCACAATCGAATTTTCCCTCACAAGTTAAAATGAAAACTTGCCGCGTCGTCGGCTCCTCCCCGACAGCCGTGCGTGCCTGCATCTTCAACGACTGCACCGACCCAGCAATGCCCCACTCCACCAAGTGCGACTTTCACAAATATCGCGAGAAATGTTGCGAGGACGGCTGTACCAACCAAGCGTTCGCCCATCATCTCTGTGCGAGCCATGGTGGCAGCAAACGGATCGAAGATGGAAACGACGGCATCGATCGCGTGCAGATTGCTCACATCCTCGACCGAACCCCCCTTGTCACGTCTTCGTCCTACATTCGGGTTGCTGCTGTCGACTTGGACAGCGCCACTTTGCTTGACGAGTACGTCTTGCCGCCACAATACGGCGGCGACGACAACTGGTGTCGATACGAGTTTGAGTAATATTCATAAACAGAAATAGATGTTCTCACTCCTCGACATATCTTTTGTGTTTCGTGCACTGTGAATACCAACACCTCGCTCAGCAACTCGCAATTTAGTAGGATGTACACCGCACACATGAACTTGTGGATTGCAAAAGGAGCCGACTCGGATGCCATTGAAGCACCCGTCCAAGTTGAGACACAACCCATTCCCCAGTTGGCACGAACAACGGAGTACCAGTGTCTTTTCAACCGAAACGTTAGCTCTGTGGGCGATTGATGAATCGACTCGTCAATCGACCGAGAGTTGATGTCACAGTGCTCGACAGTTGGTAAAAATGAGACGATCTACTCCATTCGAAATGAGTGACTTCCACCCGGAAATTGTATGTCGATTGGCTTAACCAATCAAGTCGCAGGAAGGAAATTAAGGAAGAAATTACCTGCCCAATGAAAGGTGGGAAAATGTCCGGAACTGAAATGCTCGAATCGTATCATTGAATGGTGATGGGACATTTGTTCGTCACTGAACACTGTCACCGTTTTACAGCGTCTTCTTGCTGTTAAAACGCGAGAGATTCCCGGTTTCATCCTGCACATCACTTTTGGCTGCTATTGTTTTGCGAGAAATTCCCTGACTACAGCGTGTACTTGCATGTACTGGTCCAAAACTGCGTGTAATTAGGGAATAACCACTTTTCGACTTCAACTTCCCTCACTGCATGCACCACCAAAAGCCATGCTTATGTGAGCACTATGAACCGGTGTTGACCGGTACTGGTGTCGCCTCATGTCCACGAGTCCATACTGAACCGGTAAATACCGGTTCATCGACCTTGACACCAGTTTGTACCGTGCATCCCTCCATCCACATTTCGCTGATACCGGTTCATACCGTTCAAAACCGGTGCCACAGGAACAACGTTACCTCCAGTCCTCCCAACGGCGTCTCCTGCAGAGAGCTGCATGGCGCTTCCGTTCACACTTCCTTCGTCAGCGCGCAAACGCATGTCGCCACCCTTGCCATGCACCAAGGAGAGCTCGACAAACGAGGGCAATGCACCTTTGCCAGACGCATTGCTGACCTCCGACTCCAGTGATACTATCGCCGCCATTTACACCAATGGCCGATTGGCTGCCTCCACCACCGACAACAACGGCCTGCCGTCGCCCGAGCCTGAGTTGCGAGCACCAGAAACCATCACAGGTACCGGTCAACACCGATTCATAGTACTCACAGAACATGTTTTGGGTGGTGCATGCAGTGAGGGATGTTGAAGTCGAAAAGTGGTTATTCCCTCATTACATACAGATTTGGACCAGTACATGCATGTACTACGCTGTAGTCAGGGAATTTCTCCTTGTTTTGTGGACCTGTTGTGTTTTTGAAGCTGTCACTTAACAATTCATGACGGCACCGAGAATTCTAAAATGGCGCGACTCATGTCAAAATGATCTTATCCTCGACAGGGCGTCATTACGCCACTCATTTACAGACACACACAATTGAACACATCTTGGTTGGGAACCTCCTTTGCTAAAAACTTCGAAATGCGATTTATTGAGACTGGGGCATATCGTTGAAATGAGGAATTCATGCGGCTACCCTATGAGACTATCTCGTCAAGTGAATGCCAATGAGTGCAAAGCGTCTTATCGGTTATTGCGACGCTTGCACTTGACAAACTATTCCATCCACAGTCATACGTGACTCACTTGGCGCAATTTCACGTCGAAAACACGAAAACGGTCGTCAGTTGACAGCGCGTGATGCGGCAAGCGAAGGACCATTGCCTTAGCCTTGTAGAATTAACATCACATTACAACTGGTTTACAAGGCAATAGTCGGTATATACATTCCTGACGAGTATTCCCTTGATGGGCCTTGTTCATCTGTCGGCCGGCTGCCAACGACGCACGACTGGACTCCGTTTGACGAGAATGTTGGCATCTCGACAAACAATGCAATGGGGATTTCGTGGTCGGCCAAATCCACCTCATGTCCCCTCGTGAGGGCTCGCCACATCTCCACATGGAATGGATTGAACCCGGGAATCGCTTGATTGTACGTCGTTGCCAATACCATTTCTTCATGGGTGATCACACTGTGGCCTTGGAGCACGTACGCCGCCTGCTCAGGGGTTGGTAGCTTGTGCTCGAGCTCCAAATGCAACGGGTTGGCTGCCAATACCTCTACGTCCACGTACAAGACGATGGGAACGTTCGTGGCCAGGAGTCGTGGACGCGCTGCATGTGTCGTGAGGAGCACATGCACGTCGGCTATATAAACGTTTTCGTCCACATCAGCAAGCGGTAGAATGGCGGCGCCAACATAAAGCACGCCCAGCATGGCCACAGGGACTTCCAAACAACGCTCCATGAACACCGCCACCGTCGACGTAGCAGACACGCCGAGACGGACGAGCAGGACGGAAAGGGTTTGCGCGAGGGATTGCAGCTCGCCGTACGAGAGCCACGTGCAGTCGATTTCGACCGCCACGCGATCTGGGTCGGCGTTTGCGCGCGCATCAAAAGCTGTGTGGAGGAGACGTTGGCTGGTCATATAGTGCCAGTCAGCCAAATTTGGCACACTGTAATCCATCGAGGAATTTATTACACCGCGATGTGTATGCCCGCCCTCTAAATCCTCCTTTCGCTTGTGATTGGCTGATTGGAAGATGTTGCGTGAATATAAAAAATCGAGTTTGATAAATCACTCGCACTGCCCCTTTCTTTTTCCGATCGATATTGTGAATGGCTATTCGAAAATACTTCTCCACTCGACTGGTAGGCTAAAATGCTTGCTGATCTGTCGATTGAGTCGGCAGCTGAATGAAAACAACAATACTACAAGGCGAACAGACGACTGACTGCCTTGGATCACTCTGTGCAATGGATATTTTCCTGTAATCACCTTGCAGCGTTCGCAGCTTTCGTGCGACACCATATGTAGAACTACAACACCCTTGACCGGACCATTATTCCTTGACCACGTTGTCATTATATTTGCAACGGGAGGTGTTATATTTGACGACGAGGCCATAGAATTGGCATTGTATTTGGCACGGAGGTCGGCATTATATTTCTCATTGGGTGTGGGGCACGGAGTCACTATTAAAAAAATAGTGAGTGGGAGGGATAAAATGGTGATGGTGAAAAATACTACTTCTTTTCACA
Source organism: Aphanomyces stellatus (assembly GCA_009835185.1). Classification (NCBI taxonomy): domain Eukaryota; phylum Oomycota; class Saprolegniomycetes; order Saprolegniales; family Verrucalvaceae; genus Aphanomyces; species Aphanomyces stellatus. Next base: position 4,227 of record VJMH01001521.1, read on the forward strand.
ACCAACCTTTGTGCTGAAGTCTGTCTCTCCAAAAAATACGATGGGAGGGAAAGGGTTCCATTCAAGGAAGTCGTGGTTGTTGTGATTCAATTGTTGCCTTGTGTCTCTGTCATTTGACCAATCTTGTCCATCTTTCAATGTACAACGCCCGTGCACACTTGCCCGTGCAGCGTTTGTGACTGACTGCTGCGGCGTACGTTGAAGTTGTTTACTATACCATAAAGCTCAAAATAACTAACCAGGCATTTTCGGGATACATTTTTCGACGATGGTGAGTTATTTTGAAATATTTCCGGATAAAATACCGTATTAATTTAATGAATTAAATAGAAACTATTACACTTTATATTTGTATAGACACGTAATATTATTTAATTATGCAAACTATTTTGGTGAGCACGTTTTGATCCAGAATTTTACTATTGGTGAGTTTATGTGAGTTTTGGGGTCACTGGTGAGTAGTTTTGAGTGGTTAGTTATTCTGAGCTTTACGGTACTTCGAAAAAGTAGTAGTAGTGTCATGTAAGGTAGGAAATTTACTCATTTCATCAAAAAATGATTTTAATCATAATATCATCTCACCATCAGTTTTAACTCATGATGAGATTCATTTGACTCAACCCCAATATAATGAATGTGACCCAAAATATCATTTAATTGCATTCGTACCTCATAGACAGAACTTGATTGTGCATGGTGCAAATATATTGCGAGGGGCATACCGCATTGTTTGAATACTCGCAGCATCCACTCTCCGCAAGCTTTTCTCCACGAATCCAGACGTAGATGTCGTCGTGCTGTACAATGCACTCGCGGCCGACAAACAAACAATTGACGGCAACCCCATGGCCAGTCCACTTTACAATTCAAAGTACATTAAGTCGTCCATCGTGAGCGGACTTATACTTTCCACCATCGCTTGGGTTGCTGCCTCTTCAATCTCGGTGAGATCGAGCGCCGTCAAGTGCAGCACGGCATCGACCTCGTTTAGCTCGAGCGGTCCGGCGCTGTCAATCTCGACCAATTGCGTCACAGGCGTCGACTTGGATTTCTTCTTCAAGAGGCGATGTTCCTGGTGGCGCTGGCACAGCCCTTGGACACGCGCAAATGACGTGCAACCGTCGTGGGCACACAACCGACCGCCTCCATGGGCCACACATTTGCCCTGCACGCGCCCGATGCGGTCGCAGCCCTCGACGCGGCAGAAACGCGTCACCGTCTCGGCGTGTTTCGAGCAGAGCTCGCCGAATCGGACGTTGGTGTGGCAGCCTGGCGCCGCGCAGGGTTTCTTGGCGCCATGGCGGACGCAGCGACCGCGTGCGTAGACTTGGTTGCAGCAATCTGGCTCGGCACATTTCTCGCGCGCGCGGTGAAAGAGGCATTTGACGGTGGGCCACACGGCCGGGAGCTCGCAGCCGTTGAAGAGGCACGTGGGAGGCGGCGACGTCGACTCCTCGAAAAGGTACAAATCGTCCATGATTGGGCCAGTTTAAGAGTGGTGGGCCACCGGTTGTTGCAACTACGTACGCCGCAGGAACTACTCAATGCAGGCGACCATGAATGGTCCAATCGTGAAAAACACGACCAATTTATACTTGATGGTACCTGGCAGCCCAATGCTGGCTTGCGATTGTGGAGGAATTCCCTGAGTGACGGTGGGTGACACCCTCACTGGGGTAGGCTACACCCTCACTGGCGAACCCCTGGGACAGCATACACATTTGAAGTGTTTTGATGAAATTGAGAAGATGTAACTTATCTCCAAGCCCCAAAACATGAAAACCCCGCATTTTTACACCAAGTATTTCCGATGAAATATCTCTGCCCACCCCTCACAATCAGGAACCCGCCACTGCAGTGTGAGGATAGTATTCAAGGCTCAAGCACTTCAAATGTATCTGCTGTCCCAGTGAGGGTGTAACCCACCCCAGTGAGAGTGTCATCCACCTTCACTCAGGGAATCGACAGTGCCCTGACAGCGACCCCAACGCCGGCAACCGGACGACTCAATTTCATGGCAGAACGACATTGGATCACCCCTTGCCAACCAAACGGCTACACAGCAGTGTTAGAGTTTGTTCACCCAGTGATTTTGATTTAAATGGATCTTGCATATTGGAGCGCACTCATGTTGTTGTTGCAAGTGTGCTGCAAAATGCATTCGAATCGAGCTGGCAATCGATGTGAAAAATTGACCAATCAAATCGCGAGATTTCGGTTCATTTCAAGGTTGTGGGTCGTCACAAGAAACTTCGAAGCGTCTAACAATGAACAATGCATTTATCTTGAATTGGAGTCCGCTTTTGCAATCGAGCGAGAATGTACAATTCGGTAATGCGATTCTTCAGCCGCCAGATATTGCCGTTTCGACCGAAAGACGGACTTCACGGGCGATTGGTGAATCTACTCAAATAAATTATTGTGTGGATTTTGTGTTGGTTTCTCTGTGGTAAACATTTCCTAAAAGATATACCACAAATTAATCCTCCTATTGGCCATAAAATTTCTCTTCCGGCTATTTGATTGGTCAGCCTAGTCGAAGATCGATTCACAATAGGGAATTGGCCCCACTTTCCAATCGAAGTGACAATAGTAGGATTGATAACTCGAATTTTTTAGCAGTGGTTCCACGTTTGCCGCGATGGCCCAAAGTGAAAGCTAAGAAATGCGTCAAATTGGAGGGTTTTGGTGCATCTGATGCGTCCGTGACCACCTACTCGTGGTAACACGTGCTGTTAAGGAAATGAGATTCAAACCAGATATCGACAAATCATGCAGCGACTGCAGAATACTCAATCATACAATTGTGCTCGCTGAGCCCAGCGCATTTGGAGTTTAATGCTGTGCAGATGGTGCCTTGGCGAACGAGCCCCTGTCTAAAAGTGAAGTTGATAAAATTTATCTCAGGCGTTCTTATTGGTTCAACCAGCCAATCGACGGTGCACGTCCCACAAAGCCTCCAATGGGTAGGGCAATAGAGACGCTAATCGCGGTTGCATTGTTGATGTCGCGTCCGTGGAGACGCCAAAAAGGCGTTGAGAATAAGAAAACAGTGTTGATTCTACGAATCTCATAGTCCGGGAAAGTGAGACAAAAACGTTGATATTTTCTCCATCCTCCCATTGGACAGAGTGTTTCCCTCCTATGATTTGATTGGTTATGCGATTGGAATTTGATTGAGCAAGTTCGAATTTCTCAACGATTTGAATTGAGTAAATACTGGGTACAGCGTAACTTAATTACACGTGTTTTTATGGTATTCTATTTTTTATACTTCGAAGTAAATACTCAGTTCCGTTCTGTTAAAACAGAACGGATCTGAGTGAATGCAACCGTTATCCGGATTTCCGGATCGGCCTATAATGATGATTGATTCATTATTGCGATTATGATGGTAGTTTTCTTTTTGAAGCAAACACAATGGTTTTGGCAGGCCAAAAAATTTGAAGGGTCGGAATCAATGATATTGCTATTTAAAAAAATGCAATATCAATGAAAAAAATCAATTTATAAATTGAATTTTTCCGTTGAATCACTGTATTGATGGTAAAACATTTTCGATTGATTTGTTTCAATCATCACAATTATCGATTGACTTGTTTCAACCATCAACTCAGTTTACACTTGTCATTAAAAAATACAAGTTGAACGAGGACTCATTCTCCATATCTGTTGTTTATGTTTAAATACAACTGATATTTAAAAAATATACAATTGACATGGAGAATGTGCACCCCACGAAATTTGGTCTGACATCAAGGGGTTTTCACGGCCCGATTGGTGTCGACGAGCATGAAAAGCCCAATTGCAAACGAGGTGAAAACTTTTTTTCTGCTCCGTGACAGTCGGAACTGTCATTGCCACAAATAATCGCTGCAGTACCCAGAAGAGTTTAGTTTACTACCCAGAAGTGGTTCCGAGACAAAAGACAAGCCAGTCGGTCGAGTCGTTTGAGGTGGATGAAATTGTCCAATGCGGCGTACGGAGCCTTTCGACCTTTCAACCAAGTTTAGTTCTGGGAAGGTTCTGGGTGTCGACAATTGTTCAGGACGTCCGTTGCATTTCTGGTCTTACTGGTTCGGGACGTTCTGTTGAGTGATCACCGCATGATTCTGGTGGGACATGCAACAGTCACCGCGTGCCGAATACGACAAAATAGCTATCCTTGCTATTTTGTCTCAAGGTTGCCCGAGCGTTCGGATGATATATTTAAAAGTATATCATACAACGACAAAGATACTACAATAAATATATATAGAAGGGTGCTAGAAAATGCAATAGATATACTAAAAATGGTACTTCGTTTTCTACAAAAAATAGAAAATAATCAAGATACTAGTATTTTTTGCTGTTTGAAATAGTATTCAACGAGCAAGAGCTGTTAATATCTGTAGGGATACTAAATAAATTCGTTGGATTTTTTTAAATTCCAACAAATTTACTAGTTTTTTTAATCGACTAAATTTGTAAAACAAAAATAGTTGTTAAGTAGTTTTTAGTTTTTATATAAATACTGCAGATATTTTTGATTTGTTCAGTGGAGCTTTTTTCATTCTTTCTTACCGTAGATGTAAAAAAATACTACGAGGTATTCCATCGTGACCGAAAGACTAGTTTGTAACGAATCAGATTGGGCATTTTTGTATTTGTTTAAAACAAAAACAATACTTGAACTGCGACCACACTTTTTTGGAAAGAAATTATATATACAATGTACGAGTATTCGGTACAGATCATAGGTTGCAGTGTCCACTCCCTTGTGACGGTGCTTGCATGGCGCAGGCATTTTGATTGCCGCATCCTTCGAGGAGACCAACCTCGCCAACGTGGACGTGGAGCGCGTCGACTTCGATTGCGTCCTGGGCGAGGACGGCGGCGACCACATCAATGTCAAAACTCTCTGCACGATGATGACGTCGGCGGTCATCGTTGGCCAAGAAGGCCTCGAGCGCGTCGTCCAGTTGGAGGTGGCTCAAAACGTCCAAGTCGTCGGTAGCTGTTGTTGGATCGGCGGTTGTGGAGACGTGGTGTCGTTGGCAGAGCCCCCGGACGCGCGAAAAGGACGAGCAGCCGTCGACGGCACAGAGTCGCCCCCCGCCGTGTGCGACGCAGCGCCCCCCGATTCGAGCCGCGCGGGAACAGTCGGGCGCCGCTTGGCAGAGTCGCTTCTGGGGCACGTGGCGCATGCAAAGGTTGCCGGTGCGCGCGTTGCCTTGGCAGCCTCGGTGGGCGCACGGTCGCTTGCCTCCGTGGCGGGCACAGCTCCGACGGGCGTAGGCTTGGTTGGTGCAGCCTGCGACGCGGCACTGGTCGCGGAATTTGTGGAACGCGCATTTCGTGGACTCGGCTAAGGCCGGATTAGAGCACCCGTTGAAGACGCACGCCAGCATGGTGGTAGTGGGGACACACAGAAATTGAAAATGGCAAGGGACTGGCCGACGACACTGCAAACCAAATGGTGTGAGACACGACACGTTCGTCGGATCCATCCAAGCCGCTGTTTCGGACGTGCGAGCCCTCTGCTTTGTCCTCGTGGAAACCAATAAGTTCATCATTTGCATGTGTCGGGTCGTGCAGGAAGGTGGAGGTTGTGCGTATCCTGCAAGTCGAAGTAGTTTATGTTTTGCACCTCTATTTAGTTGGGTCGTCAAGGTCGTTGCGTGTGTCGCCGGACGTTCCTTCCTTGCATTGGGATGCGGGTCGTAATTACACAGCCGAGGCGAAACAAACGCGTTGGACCAGTCTTTTTTCGACGTGTGCCCAGTGCAGGATGGATGAGCGAAACCAACATTTGTGGCATCGACGCGAGTTCGTGCAGTGTCTGGGCTTTTGAATCTCGCGATTTGTTTTGGGGGGCACATGAGGGGTTTTGTTGATATACGAAAAAACGAACTTCGAAGTAGTAATTTTTGCCATTGACACTCGTGTGTCAAGTCCTTAATTGCCAGCTGTCGAGGGTGAGAAATACTTCTCCGCATGCAGGCACTTCGTCTGGGCAAAATATGATGACACACTGGATCTCATCCTCAGCTGGAGTTACTTCGGCCTAGTCAACTTGCAATGGTCACTTGTGCCTCCAACTACCGTTTTGCACAGAATAACTCACCACGGTTTTTTCGCCTTGTGAGTGACCGAAAATATGCATTTTGTAAGTTTTGGTGACCGAATTTAATAAAATTTCTTCTTACCATGCACCTCACATACAAACTGTAAGATAACTCCACGTGAGCTATTAAATACGGTGAGTTATTCTGTGCGAAACGGTAATCGAACATTTCTTTGCCATTATCGGTGGTGGTGAGGATTTCAACCTCTGTTCTGCGACCCGTGCTCACATCATGTTTAGTGGTCACTTCAACATATGTAGACTACTGCTGTGTAATATACCGTAGCTCGTAGCTGGGCCTATCGACCGCGAGCTAGGACTATCGATCGCGAGGCTTCGCTTGCCCCTGCCAACCTGTGCGTCGCGGGATGTAAATGGGTCGTGTGTGGTAGCACACAGCGACTGCCGCGACGGCACGGCGGGTCGCCACCAGTGACCATACCTTTCCTGTCCAGCGCTTGTGGTGTGTCGGATTCACTGTCCTACAAGAGGTGACATCGATGCATGTGTGAGTGGAAGAGAAGGGATCCGATCCCTGTCGGCGGCTGCATCTGGGGGTTGGTCAACCACGCGAATCGAGGCAGTCATGTTGCGCGGTCCAGTGTGTTACATTTTTGTCCAATCATACCACATGAAATTGAAATGTAGCCAATCACAGTAAAATGGTCACTGTATTTCCGAAAAAGTTGTGTTTCCAAATGCACACAGTATTTCCGAACAGAGGATGCTAAGAAGAATTTTTATTAAGCTCGGCCATCAAAACTAATTAAATGTATATTTTCGGTCACATCTCCGGGCTCTCAACATGATGCTTGGTTGGCATCATGCGTCCACCTCAGCGGTCACCATCGCCCATCTCCGCGGCCAACTTTCCTCGCAGTGTTCTGCTCGACACGTTGACCAACATTCCCACAGACCCAAATAAATTTCAAAAATGAATAAATTACAATTTTTATTCCAAGCAATGCCGATTTTGAGCAGCACTTCGCAAGTTTTGCTCTTTGCTCTCAGAGAACATTTCCTTTTCTCTTTCAAACATAGTTCTAATTATCGAAATTGGACAAGAAATAGATTTTTGGGGTCGAGCAAAAGTTAAATGCACACAGTATTTCCGAACAGAGGAAGTACACATTTTAAGATAAATATTATTTGCATTTTGACCCTTCGTCGACATTCGATTTATTCAAAACGGTCCAGAAAAACTCACCGTATTTCTAAATACGGTGAGTTAATCTGAACGAAACGATACAACTATGACGTTGGTATCCATCTGGCATCACGCCCAACAGAGACTATGAACTTACAACAAACAAGAGCCTAATCTTCAACGCGACAAAAAATATGTTCTCACTGGGGAGTTGAACCCGGATCACCTCCTCGTCTGTCACATGCACTAACCGTTCGCCCTATACCCAACCACAACACCAAGACGGATCGCCAATCCTATCATACACTTAACATTCCCAAACCCTCAAACCACCCCCCAAAACCCCCACAGCCCCTAAAACCCCACTGACCCACCCCTACACCTCAAACCCCCCCCAAC